>BSQZ01000012.1:13092500-13128964 GCA_033239005.1 Lamellibrachia satsuma | reverse complement strand
ACTGGATGAGTTGGCAAGTTGTAGGTGGATAGACCTACTGGATGAGTTGGCAAGTTGTAGGTATAGGCCTACTGGATGAGTTGGCAAGTTGTAGGTATAGGCCTACTGGATGAGTTGGCAAGTTGTAGGTATAGGCCTACTGGATGAGTTGGCAAGTTGTAGGTATAGGCCTACTGGATGAGTTGGCAAGTTGTAGGTATAGGCCTACTGGATGAGTTGGCAAGTTGTAGGTATAGACCTACTGGATGAGTTGGCAAGTTGTAGGTATAGGCCTACTGGATGAGTTGGCAAGTTGTAGGTATATACATATTGGTTGAGTTGGCAAGTTGTAGGTATAGGCCTAATGGATGTGTTGGCAAGTTGTAGGTATAGGCCTACTGGATGAGTTTACAAGTTGTAGGTGTAGGCCTACTGGATGAGTTGGCAAGTTGTAGGTATAGGCCTACTGGATGAGTTTACAAGTTGTAGGTGTAGGCCTACTGGATGAGTTGGTAAGTTGTAGGTATAGGCCTACTGGATATGTTGGCAAGTTGTAGGTATAGGCCTACTGGATGAGTTGGCAAGTTGTAGGTATAGGCCTACTGGATGAGTTGGCAAGTTGTAGGTATAGGCCTACTGGATGAGTTTACAAGTTGTAGGTGTAGGCCTACTGGATGAGTTGGTAAGTTGTAGGTATAGGCCTACTGGATATGTTGGCAAGTTGTAGGTATAGGCCTACTGGATGAGTTGGCAAGTTGTAGGTATAGGCCTACTGGATGAGTTGGCAAGTTGTAGGTATAGGCCTACTGGATGAGTTGGCAAGTTGTAGGTATAGGCCTACTGGATGAGTTGGCAAGTTGTAGGTATAGGCCTACTGGATGAGTTGGCAAGTTGTAGGTATAGGCCTACTGGATGAGTTGGCAAGTTGTAGGTATAGACCTACTGGATGAGTTGGCAAGTTGTAGGTATAGGCCTACTGGATGAGTTGGCAAGTTGTAGGTATAGGCCTACTGGATGAGTTGGCAAGTTGTAGGTATAGGCCTACTGGATGAGTTGGCAAGTTGTAGGTATAGGCCTACTGGATGAGTTGGCAAGTTGTAGGTATAGGCCTACTGGATGAGTTGGCAAGTTGTAGGTATAGGCCTACTGGATGAGTTGGCAAGTTGTAGGTATAGACCTACTGGATGAGTTGGCAAGTTGTAGGTATAGGCCTACTGGATGAGTTGGCAAGTTGTAGGTATAGGCCTACTGGATGAGTTGGCAAGTTGTAGGTATAGACCTACTGGATGAGTTGGCAAGTTGTAGGTATAGGCCTACTGGATGATGTTGGCAAGTTGTAGGTATATGCCTACTGGATGAGTTGGCAAGTTGTAGGTATAGGCCTACTGGATGATGTTGGCAAGTTGTAGGTATATACCTAATGGATGATGTTGGCAAGTTGTAGGTATAGACCTACTGGATGATGTTGTGCAAGTTGTAGGTATAGGCCTACTGGATAGTTGGCAAGTTGTAGGTATAGACCTACTGGATGAGTTGGCAAGTTGTAGGTATAGGCCTACTGGATATGTTGGCAAGTTGTAGGTATAGACCTACTGGATGAGTTGGCAAGTTGTAGGTATAGACCTACTGGATGAGTTGGCAGAGGTGTAGGTATAGGCCTACTGGATGAGTTGGCAAGTTGTAGGTATAGACCTACTGGATGATGTTGGCAAGTTGTAGGTATATACCTACTGGATGAGTTGGCAAGTTGTAGGTATAGGCCTACTGGATGAGTTGGCAAGTTGTAGGTATAGGCCTACTGGATGAGTTGGCAAGTTGTAGGTATAGACCTACTGGATGAGGTTGGCAAGTTGTAGGTATAGACCTACTGGATATGTTGGCAAGTTGTAGGTATAGGCCTACTGGATATGTTGGCAAGTTGTAGGTATATACCTACTGGATGAGTTGGCAAGTTGTAGGTATAGGCCTACTGGATGAGTTGGCAAGTTGTAGGTATAGGCCTACTGGATGAGTTAACAAGTTGTAGGTGTAGGCCTACTGGATGAGTTGGCAAGTTGTAGGTATAGACCTACTGGATGAGTTGGCAAGTTGTAGGTATAGGCCTACTGGATGAGTTGGCAAGTTGTAGGTATGAACCTACTGGATGAGTTGGCAAGTTGTAGGTATAGAGCCTACTGGATGAGTTGGCAAGTTGTAGGTATAGGCCTACTGGATGAGTTGGCAAGTTGTAGGTATAGACCTACTGGATGATGTTGGCAAGTTGTAGGTATAGACCTACTGGATGAGTTGGCAAGTTGTAAGTATAGGCCTACTGGATGAGTTGGCAAGTTGTAGGTATAGGCCTACTGGATGAGTTGGCAAGTTGTAGGTATAGGCCTACTGGATGAGTTGGCAAGTTGTAGGTATAGGCCTACTGGATTGATGTTGGCAGTTGTAGGTATAGGCCTACTGGATGATGTTGGCAAGTTGTAGGTATGGAGAGCCTACTGGATGATGTTGGCAAGTTGTAGGTATAGACCTACTGGATGAGTTGGCAAGTTGTAGGTATAGGCCTACTGGATGATGTTGGCAAGTTGTAGGTATAGGCCTACTGGATGATGTTGGCAAGTTGTAGGTATAGGCCTACTGGATGATGTTGGCAAGTTGTAGGTATAGGCCTACTGGATATGTATGTTGGCAAGTTGTAGGTATAGACCTACTGGATGATGTTGGCAAGTTGTAGGTATAGGCCTACTGGATGATGTTGGCAAGTTGTAGGTATAGACCTACTGGATGGTTGGCAAGTTGTAGGTATAGGCCTACTGGATGAGTTGGCAAGTTGTAGGTATAGGCCTACTGGATGAGTTGGCAAGTTGTAGGTATAGGCCTACTGGATGAGTTGGCAAGTTGTAGGTATAGACCTACTGGATGAGTTGGCAAGTTGTAGGTATAGGCCTACTGGATGAGTTGTGCAAGTTGTAGGTATAGACCTACTGGATGAGTTGGCAAGTTGTAGGTATGGGCCTACTGGATGAGTTGGCAAGTTGTAGGTATAGACCTACTGGATGAGTTGGCAAGTTGTAGGTGTAGGCCTACTGGATGAGTTGGTAAGTTGTAGGTATAGGCCTACTGGATGAGTTGGCAAGTTGTAGGTATAGAACCTACTGGATGAGTTGGCAAGTTGTAGGTATAGACCTACTGGATGATGTTGGCATGTTGTAGGTATAGACCTACTGGATGAGTTGGCAAGTTGTAGGTATAGACCTACTGGATGAGTTGGCAAGTTGTAGGTATAGGCCTGCTGGGTGAGTTGAGCAAGTTGTAGGTATAGAGCCTACTGGATGAGTTGGCAAGTTGTAGGTATAGGCCTACTGGATGAGTTTAACAAGTTGTAGGTATAGGCCTACTGGATGAGTTGGCAAGTTGTAGGTATAGGCCTATTGGATGATGTTGGTAAGTTGTAGGTATAGGCCTACTGGATGAGTTGGCAAGTTGTAGGTATAGGCCTACTGGATGAGTTGGCAAGTTGTAGGTATAGGCCTACTGGATGAGTTGGCAAGTTGTAGGTATAGGCCTACTGGATGAGTTGGCAAGTTGTAGGTATAGGCCTACTGGATGAGTTAACAAGTTGTAGGTATAGGCCTGCTGGATGAGTTGGCAAGTTGTAGGTATAGGCCCTACTGGATGAGTTGGCAAGTTGTAGGTATAGGCCTACTGGATGAGTTGGCAAGTTGTAGGTATAGAGCCTACTGGATGAGTTGGCAAGTTGTAGGTATAGGCCTACTGGATGAGTTGGCAAGTTGTAGGTATAGGCCTATTGGATGAGTTGGCAAGTTGTAGGTATAGGCCTACTGGATGAGTTGGCAGAGTTGTAGGTATAGGCCTACTGGATGAGTTGGCAAGTTGTAGGTATAGGCCTACTGGATGAGTTGGCAAGTTGTAGGTATAGGCCTACTGGATGAGTTGGCAAGTTGTAGGTATAGGCCTACTGGATGAGTTGGCAAGTTGTAGGTATAGACCTACTGGATGATGTTGGCAGAGTTGTAGGTATAGACCTACTGGATGAGTTGGCAAGTTGTAGGTATAGGCCTACTGGATGAGTTGGCAAGTTGTAGGTATAGACCTACTGGATGAGTTGGCAAGTTGTAGGTATAGGCCTACTGGATGAGTTGGCAAGTTGTAGGTATAGGCCTACTGGATGAGTTGGCAAGTTGTAGGTATAGGCCTACTGGATGAGTTTACAAGTTGTAGGTGTAGGCCTACTGGATGAGTTGGTAAGTTGTAGGTATAGGCCTACTGGATATGTTGGCAAGTTGTAGGTATAGACCTACTGGATGAGTTGGCAAGTTGTAGGTATAGGCCTACTGGATGAGTTGGCAAGTTGTAGGTATAGGCCTACTGGATATGTTGGCAAGTTGTAGGTATAGACCTACTGGATATGTTGGCAAGTTGTAGGTATAGGCCTACTGGATATGTTGGCAAGTTGTAGGTATATACCTACTGGATGAGTTGGCAAGTTGTAGGTATAGGCCTACTGGATATGTTGGCAAGTTGTAGGTATAGGCCTACTGGATATGTTGGCAAGTTGTAGGTATAGGCCTACTGGATGAGTTGGCAAGTTGTAGGTATAGGCCTACTGGATGAGTTGGCAAGTTGTAGGTATAGGCCTACTGGATGAGTTGGCAAGTTGTAGGTATAGGCCTACTGGATGATGTTGGCAAGTTGTAGGTATAGACCTACTGGATGAGTTGGCAAGTTGTAGGTATAGACCTACTGGATTTGTTGGCAAGTTGTAGGTATAGGCCTACTGGATGAGTTGGCAAGTTGTAGGTATAGGCCTACTGGATGAGTTGGCAAGTTGTAGGTATAGACCTACTGGATGAGTTGGCAAGTTGTAGGTATAGGCCTACTGGATGAGTTGGCAAGTTGTAGGTATAGGCCTACTGGATGAGTTGGCAAGTTGTAGGTATAGGCCTACTGGATGAGTTGGCAAGTTGTAGGTATAGGCCTACTGGATGAGTTGGCAAGTTGTAGGTATAGGCCTACTGGATGATGTTGGCAAGTTGTAGGTATAGGCCTACTGGATGAGTTGGCAAGTTGTAGGTATAGACCTACTGGATGAGTTGGCAAGTTGTAGGTATAGACCTACTGGATGAGTTGGCAAGTTGTAGGTATAGACCTACTGGATGAGTTGGCAAGTTGTAGGTGTAGAGCCTACTGGATGAGTTGGCAAGTTGTAGGTATAGGCCTACTGGATGAGTTGGCAAGTTGTAGGTATAGACCTACTGGATGAGTTGGCAGAGTTGTAGGTATAGACCTACTGGATGAGTTGGCAAGTTGTAGGTATAGGCCTACTGGATGAGTTGGCAAGTTGTAGGTATAGGCCTACTGGATGAGTTGGCAAGTTGTAGGTATAGACCTACTGGATGAGTTGGCAAGTTGTAGGTATAGGCCTACTGGATGATGTTGGCAAGTTGTAGGTATAGAGCCTACTGGATGAGTTGGCAAGTTGTAGGTATAGAGCCTACTGGATGAGTTGGCAAGTTGTAGGTATAGGCCTACTGGATGAGTTGGCAAGTTGTAGGTATAGGCCTACTGGATGAGTTGGCAAGTTGTAGGTATAGACCTACTGGATGAGTTGGCAAGTTGTAGGTATAGGCCTACTGGATGAGTTGGCAAGTTGTAGGTATAGGCCTACTGGATGAGTTGGCAAATTGTAGGTATAGACCTACTGGATGAGTTGTAAATACCTGTTGTAGGTAGGTATGAGCCTACTGGATGATGTTTGGCAAGTTGTAGGTATAGGCCTACTGGATGAGTTGGCAAGTTGTAGAGTATAGGCCTACTGGATGAGTTGGCAAGTTGTAGGTATAGGCCTACTGGATGAGTTAACCTACTGGAAGTTGTAGGTATAGGCCTACTGGATAGTTGGCAAGTTGTAGGTATAGACCTACTGGATGAGTTGGCAAGTTGTAGGTATAGGCCTACTGGATGAGTTGGCAAGTTGTAGGTATAGACCTACTGGATGAGTTGGCAAGTTGTAGGTATAGGCCTACTGGATGAGTTGGCAAGTTGTAGGTATAGACCTACTGGATGAGTTGGCAAGTTGTAGGTATAGGCCTACTGGATGAGTTGGCAAGTTGTAGGTATAGTCCTACTGGATATGTTGGCAAGTTGTAGGTATAGACCTACTGGATGAGTTGGCAAGTTGTAGGTATAGCCCTACTGGATATGTTGGCAAGTTGTAGGTATAGGCCTACTGGATATGTTGGCAAGTTGTAGGTATAGGCCTACTGGATGAGTTGGCAAGTTGTAGGTATAGGCCTACTGGATGTGTTGGCAAGTTGTAGGTATAGGCCTACTGGATGAGTTGGCAAGTTGTAGGTATAGACCTACTGGATGAGTTGTGCATGTTGTAGGTATAGACCTACTGGATGAGTTGGCAAGTTGTAGGTATAGGCCTACTGGATATGTTGGCAAGTTGTAGGTATAGACCTACTGGATGAGTTGGCAAGTTGTAGGTATAGACCTACTGGATGAGTTATTAAGTTGTAGGTATAGCCTACTGGATGAGTTGGCAAGTTGTAGGTATAGGCCTACTGGATGAGTTGTAAGTTGTAGGTATAGACCTACTGGATGAGTTGGCATTTGTAGGTATAGGCCTACTGGATGATGTTGGCAGTTGTAGGTATAGGCCTACTGGATGAGTTGGCAAGTTGTAGGTATAGGCCTACTGGATGATGTTGGCAAGTTGTAGGTATAGGCCTACTGGATGAGTTGGCAAGTTGTAGGTATAGGCCTACTGGATGAGTTGGCAAGTTGTAGGTATAGGCCTACTGGATGAGTTGGCAGGAGTTGTAGGTATAGGCCTACTGGATGATGTTGGCAAGTTGTAGGTATAGGCCTACTGGATGAGTTGGCAAGTTGTAGGTATAGGCCTACTGGATGAGTTGGCAAGTTGTAGGTATAGACCTACTGGATGATGTTGGCAAGTTGTAGGTATAGGCCTACTGGATATGTTGGCAAGTTGTAGGTATAGGCCTACTGGATGAGTTGGCAAGTTGTAGGTATAGGCCTACTGGATGAGTTGGCAAGTTGTAGGTATGACCTACTGGATGAGTTGGCAAGTTGTAGGTATAGGCCTACTGGATGAGTTGGCAAGTTGTAGTAGGTATAGACCTACTGGATGAGTTGGCAAGTTGTAGGTATAGGCCTACTGGATGATGTTGGCAAGTTGTAGGTATAGGCCTACTGGATGAGTTGGCAAGTTGTAGGTATAGGCCTACTGGATGATGTTGGCAAGTTGTAGGTATAGGCCTACTGGATATGTTGGCAAGTTGTAGGTATAGGCCTACTGGATGAGTTGGCAAGTTGTAGGTATAGGCCTACTGGATGAGTTGGCAAGTTGTAGGTATAGACCTACTGGATGAGTTGGCAAGTTGTAGGTATAGGCCTACTGGATGAGTTGGCAAGTTGTAGGTATAGACCTACTGGATGATGTTGGCAAGTTGTAGGTATAGGCCTACTGGATGAGTTGGCAAGTTGTAGGTATAGGCCTACTGGATGAGTTGGCAAGTTGTAGGTATAGACCTACTGGATATGTTGGCAAGTTGTAGGTATAGACCTACTGGATGAGTTGGCAAGTTGTAGGTATTATAGGCCTACTGGATGAGTTGGCAAGTTGTAGGTATAGTCCTACTGGATGAGTTGGCAAGTTGTAGGTATAGACCTACTGGATGAGTTGGCAAGTTGTAGGTATAGGCCTACTGGATGATGTTGGCAAGTTGTAGGTATAGGCCTACTGGATGAGTTGGCAAGTTGTAGGTATAGACCTACTGGATGAGTTGGCAAGTTGTAGGTATAGGCCTACTGGATGAGTTGGCAAGTTGTAGGTATAGGCCTACTGGATGATGTTGGCAAGTTGTAGGTATAGGCCTACTGGATGATGTTGGCAAGTTGTAGGTATAGACCTACTGGATGAGTTGGCAAGTTGTAGGTATAGGCCTACTGGATGATGTTGGCAAGTTGTAGGTATAGGCCTACTGGATGAGTTGGCAAGTTGTAGGTATATAGGCCTACTGGATGAGTTGGCAAGTTGTAGGTATAGGCCTACTGGATGAGTTGGCAAGTTGTAGGTATAGGCCTACTGGATGAGTTGGCAAGTTGTAGGTATAGGCCTACTGGATGAGTTGGCAAGTTGTAGGTATAGGCCTACTGGATGAGTTGGCAAGTTGTAGGTATAGGCCTACTGGATGAGTTGGCAAGTTGTAGGTATAGACCTACTGGATGAGTTGGCAAGTTGTAGGTATAGGCCTACTGGATATGTTGGCAAGTTGTAGGTATAGGCCTACTGGATGAGTTGGCAAGTTGTAGTGTATAGGCCTACTGGATGAGTTGGCAAGTTGTAGGTATAGGCCTACTGGATGATGTTGGCAAGTTGTAGGTATAGGCCTACTGGATGAGTTGGCAAGTTGTAGGTATAGGCCTACCGGATGAGTTGGCAAGTTGTAGGTATAGGCCTACTGGATGAGTTGGCAAGTTGTAGGTATAGACCTACTGGATGAGTTGGCAAGTTGTAGGTATAGGCCTACTGGATGAGTTGGCAAGTTGTAGGTATATACATATTGGATGAGTTGTGCAAGTTGTAGGTATGTAGGCCTACTGGATGAGTTGGCAAGTTGTAGGTATAGACCTACTGGATATGTTGGCAGAGAGTTGTAGGTATAGACCTACTGGATATGTTGCAGAGATTGTAGGTATAGGCCTACTGGATATGTTGGCAAGTTGTAGGTATAGGCCTACTGGATATGTTGGCAAGTTGTAGGTATATACCTACTGGATGAGTTAGCAAGTTGTAGGTATAGGCCTACTGGGTGTGTTGGCAAGTTGTAGGTATAGGCCTACTGGATGAGTTTACAAGTTGTAGGTGGAGGCCTACTGGATGAGTTTAACCCAAGTTGTAGGTATAGGCCTACTGGATGAGTTGGCAAGTTGTAGGTATAGGCCTACTGGATGAGTTGGTAAGTTGTAGGTATAGGCCTACTGGATGAGTTGGCAAGTTGTAGGTATAGGCCTACTGGATGAGTTGGCAAGTTGTAGGTATAGAGCCTACTGGATGAGTTAAGCAAGTTGTAGGTATAGGCCTACTGGATGAGTTGGCAAGTTGTAGGTATAGGCCTACTGGATGAGTTGGCAAGTTGTAGGTATAGGCCTACTGGATGATGTTGGCAAGTTGTAGGTATATAGGCCTACTGGATGAGTTGGCAAGTTGTAGGTATAGGCCTACTGGATGAGTTGGCAAGTTGTAGGTATAGACCTACTGGATGAGTTGGCAAGTTGTAGGTATAGACCTACTGGATGAGTTGGCAAGTTGTAGGTATAGGCCTACTGGATGAGTTGGCAAGTTGTAGGTATAGACCTACTGGATGAGTTGGCAAGTTGTAGGTATAGGCCTACTGGATGAGTTGGCAAGTTGTAGGTATAGAGCCTACTGGATGAGTTGGTAAGTTGTAGGTATAGGCCTACTGGATGAGTTGGCAGAGTTGTAGGTATAGGCCTACTGGATGATGTTGGCAAGTTGTAGGTATAGACCTACTGGATGAGTTGGCAAGTTGTAGGTATAGGCCTACTGGATGAGTTGGCAAGTTGTAGGTATAGGCCTACTGGATATGTTGGCAAGTTGTAGGTATATACCTACTGGATGTTGGCAAGTTGTAGGTATAGAACCTGACTGGATATGTTGGCAAGTTGTAGGTATAGGCCTACTGGATATGTTGGCAAGTTGTAGGTATATACCTACTGGATATGTTGGTAAGTTGTAGGTATAGGCCTACTGGATGAGTTGGCAAGTTGTAGGTATAGGCCTACTGGATATGTTGGCAAGTTGTAGAGTATAGGCCTACTGGATATGTTGGCAAGTTGTAGGTATAGGCCTACTGGATATGTTGACAAGTTGTAGGTATAGGCCTACTGGATATGTTGGCAAGTTGTAGGTATAGGCCTACTGGATGAGTTGGCAAGTTGTAGGTATAGACCTACTGGATATGTTGGCAAGTTGTAGGTATAGGCCTACTGGATATGTTGGCAAGTTGTAGGTATAGACCTACTGGATGAGTTGGCAAGTTGTAGGTATAGACCTACTGGATGAGTTGGCAAGTTGTAGGTATAGGCCTACTGGATGATGTTGGCAAGTTGTAGGTATAGGCCTACTGGATGGGTTGGCAAGTTGTAGGTATAGACCTGCTGGATGAGTTGGCAAGTTGTAGGTATAGGCCTACTGGATGAGTTGGCAAGTTGTAGGTATAGACCTACTGGATGAGTTGGCAAGTTGTAGGTATAGACCTACTGGATGAGTTGGCAAGTTGTAGGTATAGGCCTACTGGATGATGTTGGCAAGTTGTAGGTATAGGCCTACTGGATGAGTTGGCAAGTTGTAGGTATAGGCCTACTGGATGATGTTGGCAAGTTGTAGGTATAGACCTACTGGATGAGTTGGCAAGTTGTAGGTATAGGCCTACTGGATGAGTTGGCAAGTTGTAGGTATAGACCTACTGGATGAGTTGGCAAGTTGTAGGTATAGGCCTACTGGATGAGTTGGCAAGTTGTAGGTATAGGCCTACTGGATGAGTTGGCAAGTTGTAGGTATAGACCTACTGGATGAGTTGGCAAGTTGTTGTAGGTATAGGCCTACTGGATGAGTTGGCAAGTTGTAGGTATAGGCCTACTGGATATGTTGGCAAGTTGTAGGTATAGGCCTACTGGATGATGTTGGCAAGTTGTAGGTATAGGCCTACTGGATGAGTTGGCAAGTTGTAGGTATAGGCCTACTGGATGAGTTGGCAAGTTGTAGGTATAGACCTACTGGATGAGTTGGCAAGTTGTAGGTATAGGCCTATTGGATGAGTGTGGCAAGTTGTAGGTATAGGCCTACTGGATGAGTTTACAAGTTGTAGGTATAGGCCTACTGGATGAGTTGGCAAGTTGTAGGTATAGGCCTACTGGATGAGTTGGCAAGTTGTAGGTATAGGCCTACTGGATGAGTTGGCAAGTTGTAGGTATAGGCCTACTGGATGATGTTGGCAAGTTGTAGGTATAGGCCTACTGGATGAGTTGGCAAGTTGTAGGTATAGACCTACTGGATGAGTTGGCAAGTTGTAGGTATAGGCCTACTGGATGAGTTGGCAAGTTGTAGGTATAGGCCTACTGGATGAGTTGTATAAGTTGTAGGTATAGGCCTACTGGATGAGTTGGCAAGTTGTAGGTATAGGCCTACTGGATGAGTTGGCAAGTTGTAGGTATAGGCCTACTGGATGAGTTGGCAAGTTGTAGGTATAGGCCTACTGGATGATGTTGGCAAGTTGTAGGTATAGGCCTACTGGATGAGTTGGCAAGTTGTAGGTATAGGCCTACTGGATGAGTTGGCAAGTTGTAGGTATAGGCCTACTGGATGAGTTGGCAAGTTGTAGGTATAGGCCTACTGGATGATGTTGGCAAGTTGTAGGTATAGACCTACTGGATGAGTTGGCAAGTTGTAGGTATAGGCCTACTGGATGAGTTGGCAAGTTGTAGGTATAGGCCTACTGGATGAGTTGGCAAGTTGTAGGTATAGGCCTACTGGATGAGTTGGCAAGTTGTAGGTATAGGCCTACTGGATGAGTTTACAAGTTGTAGGTGTAGGCCTACTGGATGAGTTGGTAAGTTGTAGGTATAGGCCTACTGGATGAGTTGGCAAGTTGTAGGTATAGACCTACTGGATGAGTTGGCAAGTTGTAGGTATAGACCTACTGGATGAGTTGGCAAGTTGTAGGTATATACCTACTGGATGAGTTGGCAAGTTGTAGGTATAGACCTACTGGATGAGTTGGCAAGTTGTAGGTATAGGCCTACTGGATGAGTTGGCATGTTGTAGGTATAGACCTACTGGATGAGTTGGCAAGTTGTAGGTATAGACCTACTGGATATGTTGGCAAGTTGTAGGTATAGACCTACTGGATATGTTGGCAAGTTGTAGGTATAGGCCTACTGGATGATGTTGGCAAGTTGTAGGTATAGGCCTACTGGATGAGTTGGCAAGTTGTAGGTATAGACCTACTGGATGATGTTGGCAAGTTGTAGGTATAGGCCTACTGGATGAGTTGGCAAGTTGTAGGTATAGGCCTACTGGATATGTTGGCAAGTTGTAGGTATAGACCTACTGGATGAGTTGGCAAGTTGTAGGTATAGGCCTACTGGATGAGTTGGCAAGTTGTAGGTATAGGCCTACTGGATGAGTTGGCAAGTTGTAGGTATAGACCTACTGGATGAGTTGGTAAGTTGTAGGTATAGACCTACTGGATGAGTTGGCAAGTTGTAGGTATAGACCTACTGGATGAGTTGGTAAGTTGTAGGTATAGACCTACTGGATGATGTTGGCAAGTTGTAGGTATAGGCCTACTGGATGAGTTGGCAAGTTGTAGGTATAGGCCTACTGGATGAGTTGGCAAGTTGTAGGTATAGGCCTACTGGATGCGTTGGCATGTTGTAGGTATAGGCCTACTGGATCTGTTGGCAAGTTGTAGGTATAGACCTACTGGATGAGTTGGTAAGTTGTAGGTATAGGCCTACTGGATGAGTTGGTAAGTTGTAGGTATAGACCTACTGGATGAGTTGGCATGTTGTAGGTATAGGCCTACTGGATGAGTTGGTAAGTTGTAGGTATAGACCTACTGGATGAGTTGGCATGTTGTAGGTATAGACCTACTGGATGAGTTGGCAAGTTGTAGGTATAGACCTACTGGATGAGTTGGCAAGTTGTAGGTATAGGCCTACTGGATGATGTTGGCAAGTTGTAGGTATAGACCTACTGGATGAGTTGGCAAGTTGTAGGTATGGGCCTACTGCTGGATGAGTTGGCAAGTTGTAGGTATAGGCCTACTGGATGAGTTGGCAAGTTGTAGGTATAGGCCTACTGGATATGTTGGCAAGTTGTAGGTATAGGCCTACTGGATATGTTGGGCAAGTTGTAGGTATAGACCTACTGGATATGTTGGCAAGTTGTAGGTATAGGCCTACTGGATATGTTGGTAAGTTGTAGGTATAGGCCTACTGGATATGTTGGCAAGTTGTAGGTATAGGCCTACTGGATATGTTGGCAAGTTGTAGGTATAGGCCTACTGGATGATTTTGGCAAGTTGTAGGTATAGGCCTACTGGATATGTTGGCAAGTTGTAGGTATATACCTACTGGATATATTGGCAAGTTGTAGGTATATACCTACTGGATGATTGTAGTATAGGCCTACTGGATAGTTGCAAGTTGTAGGTATAGGCCTACTGGATATGTTGGCAAGTTGTAGGTATAGGCCTACTGGATGAGTTGGCAAGTTGTAGGTATAGACCTACTGGATATGTTGGCAAGTTGTAGGTATAGGCCTACTGGATATGTTGGCAAGTTGTAGGTATATGCACCTACTGGATGAGTTGGCAAGTTGTAGGTATAGGCCTACTGGATGAGTTGGCAAGTTGTAGGTATAGGCCTACTGGATGAGTTGGCAAGTTGTAGGTATAGACCTACTGGATGATGTTGGCAAGTTGTAGGTATAGGCCTACTGGATGAGTTGGCAAGTTGTAGGTATAGGCCTACTGGATGATGTTGGCAAGTTGTAGGTATAGGCCTACTGGATGAGTTGGCAAGTTGTAGGTATAGGCCTACTGGATGAGTTGGCAAGTTGTAGGTATAGGCCTACTGGATATATTGGCAAGTTGTAGGTATAGACCTACTGGATGAGTTGGCAAGTTGTAGGTATATACCTACTGGATGAGTTGGCAAGTTGTAGGTATAGACCTACTGGATGAGTTGGCAAGTTGTAGGTATAGACCTACTGGATCTGTTGGCAAGTTGTAGGTATAGACCTACTGGATGAGTTGGCAAGTTGTAGGTATAGGCCTACTGGATGAGTTGGCAAGTTGTAGGTATAGGCCTACTGGATGAGTTGGCAAGTTGTAGGTATAGGCCTACTGGATGAGTTGGCAAGTTGTAGGTATAGACCTACTGGATGAGTTGGCAAGTTGTAGGTATAGGCCTACTGGATGAGTTGGCAAGTTGTAGGTATAGACCTACTGGATGAGTTGGCAAGTTGTAGGTATAGGCCTACTGGATGAGTTGGCAAGTTGTAGGTATAGGCCTACTGGATGAGTTGGCAAGTTGTAGGTATAGGCCTACTGGATTGAGTTGGCAAGTTGTAGGTATAGGCCTACTGGATGAGTTGGCAAGTTGTAGGTATAGACCTACTGGATGAGTTGGCAAGTTGTAGGTATAGGCCTACTGGATGAGTTGGCAAGTTGTAGGTATATACCTACTGGATATGTTGGCAAGTTGTAGGTATAGGCCTACTGGATGAGTTGGCAAGTTGTAGGTATAGGCCTACTGGATGAGTTGGCAAGTTGTAGGTATAGGCCTACTGGATATGTTGGCAAGTTGTAGGTATAGGCCTACTGGATGAGTTGGCAAGTTGTAGGTATAGACCTACTGGATATGTTGGCAAGTTGTAGGTATAGACCTACTGGATGAGTTGGCAAGTTGTAGGTATAGACCTACTGGATGAGTTGGCAAGTTGTAGGTATAGACCTACTGGATGAGTTGGCAAGTTGTAGGTATAGGCCTACTGGATGAGTTGGCAAGTTGTAGGTATAGACCTACTGGATGAGTTGGCAAGTTGTAGGTATAGGCCTACTGGATGAGTTTACAAGTTGTAGGTGTAGAGCCTACTGGATGAGTTGACAAGTTGTAGGTATAGGCCTACTGGATGAGTTGGCAAGTTGTAGGTATAGAGCCTACTGGATGATGTTGGCAAGTTGTAGGTATAGGCCTACTGGATGAGTTGGCAAGTTGTAGGTATAGGCCTACTGGATGAGTTGGCAAGTTGTAGGTATAGACCTACTGGATGAGTTGGCAAGTTGTAGGTATAGGCCTACTGGATGAGTTGGCAAGTTGTAGGTATAGGCCTACTGGATGAGTTGGCAAGTTGTAGGTATAGACCTACTGGATGAGTTGGCAAGTTGTAGGTATAGGCCTACTGGATGAGTTGGCAAGTTGTAGGTATAGACCTACTGGATGAGTTGGCAAGTTGTAGGTATAGACCTACTGGATGAGTTGGCAAGTTGTAGGTATAGACCTACTGGATGAGTTGGCAAGTTGTAGGTATAGACCTACTGGATGAGTTGGCAAGTTGTAGGTATAGACCTACTGGATGAGTTGGCGTTGTAGGTATAGAGCCTACTGGATGAGTTGGCAAGTTGTAGGTATAGACCTACTGGATGAGTTGGCAAGTTGTAGGTATAGACCTACTGGATGAGTTGGCAAGTTGTAGGTATAGGCCTACTGGATGAGTTGGCAAGTTGTAGGTATATATACCTACTGGATGAGTTGGCAGAGTTGTAGGTATAGACCTACTGGATATGTTGGCAAGTTGTAGGTATAGGCCTACTGGATGATGTTGGCAAGTTGTAGGTATAGGCCTACTGGATGATGTTGGCAAGTTGTAGGTATAGGCCTACTGGATATGTTGGCAAGTTGTAGGTATAGGCCTACTGGATATGTTGGCAAGTTGTAGGTATAGACCTACTGGATATGTTGGCAAGTTGTAGGTATAGGCCTACTGGATATGTTGGCAAGTTGTAGGTATATAGGCCTACTGGATATGTTGGCAAGTTGTAGGTATAGACCTACTGGATATGTTGGCAAGTTGTAGGTATAGGCCTACTGGATATGTTGGCAAGTTGTAGGTATAGGCCTACTGGATATGTTGGCAAGTTGTAGGTATAGACCTACTGGATGAGTTGGCAAGTTGTAGGTATAGACCTACTGGATGAGTTGGCAAGTTGTAGGTATAGGCCTACTGGATGAGTTGGCAAGTTGTAGGTATAGGCCTACTGGATGAGTTGGGAAGTTGTAGGTATAGACCTACTGGATGAGTTGGCAAGTTGTAGGTATAGGCCTACTGGATATGTTGGCAAGTTGTAGGTATATACCTACTGGATGAGTTGGCAAGTTGTAGGTATAGGCCTACTGGATGAGTTGGCAAGTTGTAGGTATAGGCCTACTGGATGAGTTGGCAAGTTGTAGGTATAGGCCTACTGGATGAGTTGGCAAGTTGTAGGTATAGGCCTACTGGATGAGTTGGCAAGTTGTAGGTATAGACCTACTGGATGAGTTGGCAAGTTGTAGGTATAGACCTACTGGATGAGTTGGCAAGTTGTAGGTATAGGCCTACTGGATGAGTTGGCAAGTTGTAGGTATAGACCTACTGGATGAGTTCGCAAGTTGTAGTTATAGGCCTACTGGATGAGTTGGCAAGTTGTAGGTATAGGCCTACTGGATATGTTGGCAAGTTGTAGGTATATACCTACTGGATATGTTGTCAAGTTGTAGGTATAGGCCTACTGGATGAGTTGGCAAGTTGTAGGTATAGGCCTACTGGATGAGTTGGCAAGTTGTAGGTATAGGCCTACTGGATGAGTTGGCAAGTTGTAGGTATAGGCCTACTGGATGAGTTGGCAAGTTGTAGGTATAGACCTACTGGATGAGTTGGCAAGTTGTAGGTATAGACCTACTGGATGAGTTGGCAAGTTGTAGGTATAGACCTACTGGATGAGTTGGCAAGTTGTAGGTATAGGCCTACTGGATGAGTTGGCAAGTTGTAGGTATAGGCCTACTGGATATGTTGGCAAGTTGTAGGTATAGGCCTACTGGATATGTTGGCAAGTTGTAGGTATAGGCCTACTGGATGAGTTGGCAAGTTGTAGGTATAGGCCTACTGGATGAGTTGGCAAGTTGTAGGTATAGGCCTACTGGATGAGTTGGCAAGTTGTAGGTATAGGCCTACTGGATGATGTTGGCAAGTTGTAGGTATAGACCTACTGGATGATGTTGGCAAGTTGTAGGTATAGACCTACTGGATGAGTTGGCAAGTTGTAGGTATAGACCTATTGGATGAGTTGGCAAGTTGTAGGTATAGGCCTACTGGATATGTTGGCAAGTTGTGGTATATACCTACTGGATATGTTGGCAAGTTGTAGGTATAGGCCTACTGGATGATGTTGGCAAGTTGTAGGTATAGGCCTACTGGATATGTTGGCAAGTTGTAGGTATAGACCTACTGGATATGTTGGCAAGTTGTAGGTATAGGCCTACTGGATATGTTGGCAAGTTGTAGGTATAGGCCTACTGGATATGTTGGCAAGTTGTAGGTATAGGCCTACTGGATATGTTGGCAAGTTGTAGGTATAGGCCTACTGGATATGTTGGCAAGTTGTAGGTATAGGCCTACTGGATATGTTGGCAAGTTGTAGGTATAGACCTACTGGATGAGTTGGCAAGTTGTAGGTATAGGCCTACTGGATAGTTGGCAAGTTGTAGGTATAGGCCTACTGGATGATGTTGGCAAGTTGTAGGTATAGACCTACTGGATGAGTTGGCAAGTTGTAGGTATAGGCCTACTGGATGATGTTGGCAAGTTGTAGGTATAGGCCTACTGGATGAGTTGGCAAGTTGTAGGTATAGACCTACTGGATGAGTTGGCAAGTTGTAGGTATAGACCTACTGGATGAGTTGGCAAGTTGTAGGTATAGGCCTACTGGATGAGTTGGCAAGTTGTAGGTATAGACCTACTGGATGAGTTGTAAGTTGTAGGTATAGGCCTACTGGATGAGTTGGCAAGTTGTAGGTATAGGCCTACTGGATGAGTTGGCAAGTTGTAGGTATAGGCCTACTGGATGAGTTGGCAAGTTGTAGGTATAGGCCTACTGGATATGTTGGCAAGTTGTAGGTATATACCTACTGGATATGTTGTCAAGTTGTAGGTATAGGCCTACTGGATATGTTGGCAAGTTGTAGGTATAGACCTACTGGATGAGTTGGCAAGTTGTAGGTATAGGCCTACTGGATGAGTTGGCAAGTTGTAGGTATAGACCTACTGGATGAGTTGGCAAGTTGTAGGTATAGGCCTACTGGATGAGTTGGCAAGTTGTAGGTATAGACCTACTGGATGAGTTGGCAAGTTGTAGGTATAGACCTACTGGATGAGTTGGCAAGTTGTAGGTATAGGCCTACTGGATGAGTTGGCAAGTTGTAGGTATAGACCTACTGGATGAGTTGGCAAGTTGTAGGTATAGGCCTACTGGATGAGTTGGCAAGTTGTAGGTATATACCTACTGGATGAGTTGGCAAGTTGTAGGTATAGGCCTACTGGATGAGTTGGCAAGTTGTAGGTATAGGCCTACTGGATGAGTTGGCAAGTTGTAGGTATAGACCTACTGGATATGTTGGCAAGTTGTAGGTATAGGCCTACTGGATGAGTTGGCAAGTTGTAGGTATAGGCCTACTGGATGAGTTGGCAAGTTGTAGGTATAGGCCTACTGGATGAGTTGGCAAGTTGTAGGTATAGGCCTACTGGATGAGTTGGCAAGTTGTAGGTATATACCTACTGGATGAGTTGGCAAGTTGTAGGTATAGGCCTACTGGATGAGTTGGCAAGTTGTAGGTATAGGCCTACTGGATGAGTTGGCAAGTTGTAGGTATAGGCCTACTGGATGAGTTGGCAAGTTGTAGGTATAGACCTACTGGATGAGTTGGCAAGTTGTAGGTATAGACCTACTGGATGAGTTGGCAAGTTGTAGGTATAGGCCTACTGGATATGTTGGCAAGTTGTAGGTATATACCTACTGGATATGTTGGCAAGTTGTAGGTATAGGCCTACTGGATATGTTGGCAAGTTGTAGGTATAGGCCTACTGGATATGTTGGCAAGTTGTAGGTATAGACCTACTGGATGAGTTGGTAAGTTGTAGGTATAGGCCTACTGGATGAGTTGGCAAGTTGTAGGTATAGGCCTACTGGATGAGTTGGCAAGTTGTAGGTATAGACCTACTGGATGAGTTGGCAAGTTGTAGGTATAGGCCTACTGGATGAGTTGGCAAGTTGTAGGTATAGGCCTACTGGATGAGTTGGCAAGTTGTAGGTATAGGCCTACTGGATGAGTTGGCAAGTTGTAGGTATAGACCTACTGGATGAGTTGGCAAGTTGTAGGTATAGGCCTACTGGATGAGTTGGCAAGTTGTAGGTATAGACCTACTGGATGAGTTGGCAAGTTGTAGGTATAGACCTACTGGATGAGTTGGTAAGTTGTAGGTATAGACCTACTGGATGAGTTGGCAACTTGTAGGTATAGGCCTACTGGATGAGTTTACAAGTTGTAGGTATAGACCTACTGGATGAGTTGGCAAGTTGTAGGTATAGACCTACTGGATGAGTTGGCAAGTTGTAGGTATAGACCTACTGGATGAGTTGGGAAGTTGTAGGTATAGGCCTACTGGATGAGTTGGCAAGTTGTAGGTATAGACCTACTGGATGAGTTGGCAAGTTGTAGGTATAGGCCTACTGGATGAGTTGGCAAGTTGTAGGTATAGACCTACTGGATGAGTTGGCAAGTTGTAGGTATAGACCTACTGGATGAGTTGGCAAGTTGTAGGTATAGGCCTACTGGATGAGTTGGCAAGTTGTAGGTATAGGCCTACTGGATGAGTTGGCAAGTTGTAGGTATAGACCTACTGGATATGTTGGCAAGTTGTAGGTATAGGCCTACTGGATGTGTTGGCAAGTTGTAGGTATAGGCCTACTGGATGAGTTGGCAAGTTGTAGGTATAGGCCTACTGGATGAGTTGGCAAGTTGTAGGTATAGGCCTACTGGATATGTTGGCAAGTTGTAGGTATAGGCCTACTGGATATGTTGGCAAGTTGTAGGTATAGGCCTACTGGATATGTTGGCAAGTTGTAGGTATAGGCCTACTGGATGAGTTGGCAAGTTGTAGGTATAGGCCTACTGGATGAGTTGGCAAGTTGTAGGTATAGGCCTACTGGATGAGTTGGCAAGTTGTAGGTATAGGCCTACTGGATGAGTTGGCAAGTTGTAGGTATAGACCTACTGGATGAGTTGGCAAGTTGTAGGTATAGGCCTACTGGATATGTTGGCAAGTTGTAGGTATAGACCTACTGGATATGTTGGCAAGTTGTAGGTATAGGCCTACTGGATATGTTGGCAAGTTGTAGGTATAGGCCTACTGGATATGTTGGCAAGTTGTAGGTATAGACCTACTGGATGAGTTGGCAAGTTGTAGGTATAGGCCTACTGGATGAGTTGGCAAGTTGTAGGTATAGACCTACTGGATGAGTTGGCAAGTTGTAGGTATAGGCCTACTGGATGAGTTGGCAAGTTGTAGGTATAGGCCTACTGGATGAGTTGGCAAGTTGTAGGTATATACCTACTGGATGAGTTGGCAAGTTGTAGGTATAGGCCTACTGGATGTGTTGGCAAGTTGTAGGTATAGGCCTACTGGATGAGTTGGCAAGTTGTAGGTATAGGCCTACTGGATGAGTTGGCAAGTTGTAGGTATAGGCCTACTGGATGAGTTGGCAAGTTGTAGGTATATACCTACTGGATGAGTTGGCAAGTTGTAGGTATAGGCCTACTGGATGAGTTGGCAAGTTGTAGGTATAGACCTACTGGATGAGTTGGCAAGTTGTAGGTATAGGCCTACTGGATGAGTTGGCAAGTTGTAGGTATAGGCCTACTGGATGAGTTGGCAAGTTGTAGGTATAGGCCTACTGGATATGTTGACAAGTTGTAGGTATAGGCCTACTGGATGAGTTGGCAAGTTGTAGGTATAGGCCTACTGGATGAGTTGGCAAGTTGTAGGTATAGACCTACTGGATGAGTTGGCAAGTTGTAGGTATAGACCTACTGGATGAGTTCGCAAGTTGTAGTTATAGGCCTACTGGATGAGTTGGCAAGTTGTAGGTATAGGCCTACTGGATATGTTGGCAAGTTGTAGGTATAGGCCTACTGGATATGTTGGCAAGTTGTAGGTATAGGCCTACTGGATATGTTGGCAAGTTGTAGGTATATACCTACTGGATATGTTGGCAAGTTGTAGGTATAGGCCTACTGGATATGTTGGCAAGTTGTAGGTATAGACCTACTGGATGAGTTCGCAAGTTGTAGTTATAGGCCTACTGGATGAGTTGGCAAGTTGTAGGTATAGGCCTACTGGATATGTTGGCAAGTTGTAGGTATATACCTACTGGATGAGTTGGCAAGTTGTAGGTATAGGCCTACTGGATGAGTTGGCAAGTTGTAGGTATAGACCTACTGGATGAGTTGGCAAGTTGTAGGTATAGGCCTACTGGATGAGTTGGCAAGTTGTAGGTATAGACCTACTGGATGAGTTGGCAAGTTGTAGGTATAGGCCTACTGGATGAGTTGGCAAGTTGTAGGTATAGGCCTACTGGATGAGTTGGCAAGTTGTAGGTATAGACCTACTGGATGAGTTGGCAAGTTGTAGGTATAGGCCTACTGGATGAGTTGGCAAGTTGTAGGTATAGGCCTACTGGATGAGTTGGCAAGTTGTAGGTATAGGCCTACTGGATGAGTTGGCAAGTTGTAGGTATAGGCCTACTGGATGAGTTGGCAAGTTGTAGGTATAGGCCTACTGGATGGTGTTGGCAAGTTGTAGGTATAGACCTACTGGATGAGTTACAAGTTGTAGGTATAGGCCTACTGGATGAGTTGGCAAGTTGTAGGTATAGGCCTACTGGATGAGTTGGCAAGTTGTAGGTATAGGCCTACTGGATGAGTTGGCAAGTTGTAGGTATAGGCCTACTGGATGAGTTGGCAAGTTGTAGGTATAGCCCTACTGGATGAGTTGGCAAGTTGTAGGTATAGGCCTACTGGATGAGTTGGCAAGTTGTAGGTATAGACCTACTGGATATGTTGGCAAGTTGTAGGTATAGGCCTACTGGATATGTTGGCAAGTTGTAGGTATAGGCCTACTGGATATGTTGGCAAGTTGTAGGTATAGGCCTACTGGATATGTTGGCAAGTTGTAGGTATAGGCCTACTGGATATGTTGGCAAGTTGTAGGTATAGGCCTACTGGATGAGTTGGCAAGTTGTAGGTATAGGCCTACTGGATGAGTTGGCAAGTTGTAGGTATAGGCCTACTGGATGAGTTGGCAAGTTGTAGGTATAGACCTACTGGATGAGTTGGCAAGTTGTAGGTATAGGCCTACTGGATATGTTGGCAAGTTGTAGGTATAGGCCTACTGGATGAGTTGGCAAGTTGTAGGTATAGGCCTACTGGATGAGTTGGCAAGTTGTAGGTATAGGCCTACTGGATGAGTTGGTAAGTTGTAGGTATAGGCCTACTGGATATGTTGGCAAGTTGTAGGTATAGGCCTACTGGATGAGTTGGCAAGTTGTAGGTATAGGCCTACTGGATGAGTTGGCAAGTTGTAGGTATAGGCCTACTGGATGAGTTGGCAAGTTGTAGGTATAGGCCTACTGGATGAGTTTACAAGTTGTAGGTATAGGCCTACTGGATGAGTTGGCAAGTTGTAGGTATAGGCCTACTGGATGAGTTGGCAAGTTGTAGGTATAGACCTACTGGATGAGTTGGCAAGTTGTAGGTATAGACCTACTGGATGAGTTGGCAAGTTGTAGGTATAGACCTACTGGATGAGTTGGCAAGTTGTAGGTATAGACCTACTGGATGAGTTGGCAAGTTGTAGGTATAGGCCTACTGGATATGTTGGCAAGTTGTAGGTATAGACCTACTGGATGAGTTGGCAAGTTGTAGGTATAGACCTACTGGATGAGTTGGCAAGTTGTAGGTATATACCTACTGGATGAGTTTACAAGTTGTAGGTATAGACCTACTGGATGAGTTGGCAAGTTGTAGGTATAGGCCTACTGGATGAGTTGGCAAGTTGTAGGTATAGGCCTACTGGATGAGTTGGCAAGTTGTAGGTATAGGCCTACTGGATGAGTTTACAAGTTGTAGGTGTAGGCCTACTGGATGAGTTGGTAAGTTGTAGGTATAGGCCTACTGGATATGTTGGCAAGTTGTAGGTATAGGCCTACTGGATGAGTTGGCAAGTTGTAGGTATAGACCTACTGGATGAGTTGGCAAGTTGTAGGTATAGGCCTACTGGATGAGTTGGCAAGTTGTAGGTATAGACCTACTGGATGAGTTGGCAAGTTGTAGGTATAGGCCTACTGGATGAGTTTACAAGTTGTAGGTGTAGGCCTACTGGATGAGTTGGCAAGTTGTAGGTATAGGCCTACTGGATGAGTTTACAAGTTGTAGGTGTAGGCCTACTGGATGAGTTGGTAAGTTGTAGGTATAGGCCTACTGGATATGTTGGCAAGTTGTAGGTATATATCTACTGGATGATGTTGGCAAGTTGTAGGTATAGACCTACTGGATGATGTTGGCAAGTTGTAGGTATAGGCCTACTGGATGATGTTGTTAAGTTGTAGGTATAGACCTACTGGATGATGTTGGTAAGTTGTAGGTATAGACCTACTGGATGAGTTGGCAAGTTGTAGGTATAGGCCTACTGGATGAGTTGGCATGTTGTAGGTATAGACCTACTGGATGAGTTGGTAAGTTGTAGGTATAGGCCTACTGGATGAGTTGGCATGTTGTAGGTATAGACCTACTGGATGAGTTGGCAAGTTGTAGGTATAGACCTACTGGATGAGTTGGCAAGTTGTAGGTATAGACCTACTGGATGAGTTGGCAAGTTGTAGGTATAGGCCTACTGGATGAGTTTCCAAGTTGTAGGTGTAGGCCTACTGGATGAGTTGGCAAGTTGTAGGTATAGACCTACTGGATGAGTTGGCAAGTTGTAGGTATAGACCTACTGGATGAGTTGGCAAGTTGTAGGTATAGGCCTACTGGATGAGTTGGCAAGTTGTAGGTATAGGCCTACTGGATGAGTTGGCAAGTTGTAGGTATAGGCCTACTGGATGAGTTGGCAAGTTGTAGGTATAGGCCTACTGGATATGTTGGCAAGTTGTAGGTATATACCTACTGGATATGTTGGCAAGTTGTAGGTATAGACCTACTGGATGAGTTGGCAAGTTGTAGGTATAGACCTACTGGATGAGTTGGCAAGTTGTAGGTATAGGCCTACTGGATGAGTTGGCAAGTTGTAGGTATAGGCCTACTGGATGAGTTGGCAAGTTGTAGGTATAGGCCTACTGGATGAGTTGGCAAGTTGTAGGTATAGGCCTACTGGATGAGTTGGCAAGTTGTAGGTATAGGCCTACTGGATGAGTTGGCAAGTTGTAGGTATAGGCCTACTGGATATGTTGGCAAGTTGTAGGTATAGACCTACTGGATATGTTGGCAAGTTGTAGGTATAGGCCTACTGGATATGTTGGCAAGTTGTAGGTATAGGCCTACTGGATATGTTGGCAAGTTGTAGGTATATACCTACTGGATGAGTTGGCAAGTTGTAGGTATAGGCCTACTGGATGAGTTGGCAAGTTGTAGGTATAGGCCTACTGGATATGTTGGCAAGTTGTAGGTATAGGCCTACTGGATATGTTGGCAAGTTGTAGGTATAGGCCTACTGGATGAGTTGGCAAGTTGTAGGTATAGGCCTACTGGATGAGTTGGCAAGTTGTAGGTATAGACCTACTGGATGAGTTGGCAAGTTGTAGGTATAGGCCTACTGGATGAGTTGGCAAGTTGTAGGTATAGGCCTACTGGATGAGTTGGCAAGTTGTAGGTATAGACCTACTGGATGAGTTGGCAAGTTGTAGGTATAGGCCTACTGGATGAGTTGGCAAGTTGTAGGTATAGACCTACTGGATATGTTGGCAAGTTGTAGGTATAGGCCTACTGGATGAGTTGGCAAGTTGTAGGTATAGACCTACTGGATATGTTGGCAAGTTGTAGGTATAGCCCTACTGGATGAGTTGGCAAGTTGTAGGTATAGGCCTACTGGATGAGTTGGCAAGTTGTAGGTATAGGCCTACTGGATGAGTTGGCAAGTTGTAGGTATAGGCCTACTGGATGAGTTGGCAAGTTGTAGGTATAGGCCTACTGGATGAGTTGGCAAGTTGTAGGTATAGGCCTACTGGATGAGTTGGCAAGTTGTAGGTATAGACCTACTGGATGAGTTGGCAAGTTGTAGGTATAGGCCTACTGGATGAGTTGGCAAGTTGTAGGTATAGACCTACTGGATGAGTTGGCAAGTTGTAGGTATAGACCTACTGGATGAGTTGGCAAGTTGTAGGTATAGGCCTACTGGATGATGTTGGCAAGTTGTAGGTATAGACCTACTGGATGATGTTGGCAAGTTGTAGGTATAGGCCTACTGGATGATGTTGGCAAGTTGTAGGTATAGGCCTACTGGATATGTTGGCAAGTTGTAGGTATAGACCTACTGGATGAGTTGAAAGTTGTAGGTATAGGCCTACTGGATGTGTTGGCAAGTTGTAGGTATAGGCCTACTGGATGAGTTGGCAAGTTGTAGGTATAGAGCCTACTGGATGAGTTGGCAAGTTGTAGGTATAGGCCTACTGGATGAGTTGGAAGTTGTAGGTATAGACCTACTGGATGAGTTGGCAAGTTGTAGGTATAGGCCTACTGGATAGTTGGCAAGTTGTAGGTATAGGCCTACTGGATGAGTTGGCAAGTTGTAGGTATAGGCCTACTGGATGAGTTGGCAAGTTGTAGTTATAGGCCTACTGGATGAGTTGGCAAGTTGTAGGTATAGGCCTACTGGATATGTTGGCAAGTTGTAGGTATAGTGCCTACTGGATATGTTGGCAAGTTGTAGGTATAGGCCTACTGGATGAGTTGTTGCAAGTTGTAGGTATAGGCCTACTGGATGAGTTGGCAAGTTGTAGGTATAGGCCTACTGGATGAGTTGACAAGTTGTAGGTGTAGGCCTACTGGATGAGTTGGCAAGTTGTAGGTATAGGCCTACTGGATGAGTTGGCAAGTTGTAGGTATAGGCCTACTGGATGAGTTGGCAAGTTGTAGGTATAGGCCTACTGGATGAGTTGGCAAGTTGTAGGTATAGGCCTACTGGATGAGTTGGCAAGTTGTAGGTATAGGCCTACTGGATGAGTTGGCAAGTTGTAGGTATAGGCCTACTGGATGAGTTGGCAAGTTGTAGGTATAGGCCTACTGGATGAGTTGGCAAGTTGTAGGTATAGGCCTACTGGATGAGTTGGTAAGTTGTAGGTATAGGCCTACTGGATGAGTTGGCAAGTTGTAGGTATAGGCCTACTGGATGAGTTGGCAAGTTGTAGGTATAGACCTACTGGATGAGTTGGTAAGTTGTAGGTGTAGGCCTACTGGATGAGTTGGCAAGTTGTAGGTATAGACCTACTGGATGAGTTGGTAAGTTGTAGGTGTAGACCTACTGGATGAGTTGGCAACTTGTAGGTATAGACCTACTGGATGAGTTGGCAAGTTGTAGGTATAGACCTACTGGATGAGTTGGTAAGTTGTAGGTATAGACCTACTGGATGAGTTGGCAAGTTGTAGGTATAGACCTACTGGATGAGTTGGTAAGTTGTAGGTATAGACCTACTGGATGAATTGTTAAGTTGTAGGTATAGACCTACTGGATGAGTTGGTAAGTTGTAGGTGTAGACCTACTGGATGAGTTGGCAACTTGTAGGTATAGGCCTACTGGATGAGTTTACAAGTTGTAGGTGTAGACCTACTGGATGAGTTGGTAAGTTGTAGGTGTAGGCCTACTGGATGAGTTGGCATGTTGTAGGTATAGACCTACTGGATGAGTTGGTAAGTTGTAGGTGTAGACCTACTGGATGAGTTGGCATGTTGTAGGTATAGACCTACTGGATGAGTTGGTAAGTTGTAGGTGTAGACCTACTGGATGAGTTGGCATGTTGTAGGTATAGGCCTACTGGTTGAGTTGGTAAGTTGTAGGTATAGACCTACTGGATGAGTTGGCATGTTGTAGGTATAGACCTACTGGATGAGTTGGCAAGTTGTAGGTATAGGCCTACTGGATGAGTTGGCAAGTTGTAGGTATAGGCCTACTGGATGAGTTGGCAAGTTGTAGGTATAGACCTACTGGATGAGTTGGCAAGTTGTAGGTATAGGCCTACTGGATGAGTTGGCAAGTTGTAGGTATATACCTACTGGATGAGTTGGCAAGTTGTAGGTATAGGCCTACTGGATGAGTTGGCAAGTTGTAGGTATAGGCCTACTGGATGAGTTGGCAAGTTGTAGGTATAGACCTACTGGATGAGTTGGCAAGTTGTAGGTATAGGCCTACTGGATGAGTTGGCAAGTTGTAGGTATATACATATTGGATGAGTTGGCAAGTTGTAGGTATAGGCCTACTGGATGAGTTGGCAAGTTGTAGGTATAGACCTACTGGATATGTTGGCAAGTTGTAGGTATAGACCTACTGGATATGTTGGCAAGTTGTAGGTATAGGCCTACTGGATATGTTGGCAAGTTGTAGGTATATACCTACTGGATGAGTTGGCAAGTTGTAGGTATAGGCCTACTGGATGAGTTGGCAAGTTGTAGGTATAGACCTACTGGATGAGTTGGTAAGTTGTAGGTATAGACCTACTGGATGAGTTGGCAAGTTGTAGGTATAGACCTACTGGATGAGTTGGCAAGTTGTAGGTATAGACCTACTGGATATGTTGGCAAGTTGTAGGTATATACCTACTGGATGAGTTTAAAAGTTGTAGGTATAGGCCTACTGGATATGTTGGCAAGTTGTAGGTATAGATCTACTGGATGAGTTGGTAAGTTTTAGGTATAGACCTACTGGATGAGTTGGTAAGTTGTAGGTATAGGCCTACTGGATGAATTGTTAAGTTGTAGGTATAGACCTACTGGATGAGTTGGTAAGTTGTAGGTGTAGACCTACTGGATGAGTTGGCAACTTGTAGGTATAGGCCTACTGGATGAGTTTACAAGTTGTAGGTGTAGACCTACTGGATGAGTTGGTAAGTTGTAGGTGTAGGCCTACTGGATGAGTTGGCATGTTGTAGGTATAGACCTACTGGATGAGTTGGTAAGTTGTAGGTGTAGACCTACTGGATGAGTTGGCATGTTGTAGGTATAGACCTACTGGATGAGTTGGTAAGTTGTAGGTGTAGACCTACTGGATGAGTTGGCATGTTGTAGGTATAGGCCTACTGGTTGAGTTGGTAAGTTGTAGGTATAGACCTACTGGATGAGTTGGCATGTTGTAGGTATAGACCTACTGGATGAGTTTACAAGTTGTAGGTATAGGCCTACTGGATGAGTTGGTAAGTTGTAGGTATAGGCCTACTGGATATGTTGGCAAGTTGTAGGTATAGGCCTACTGGATATGTTGGCAAGTTGTAGGTATATGCCTACTGGATATGTTGGCAAGTTGTAGGTATATACCTACTGGATATGTTGGCAAGTTGTAGGTATAGGCCTACTGGATATGTTGGCAAGTTGTAGGTATAGGCCTACTGGATATGTTGGCAAGTTGTAGGTATATACCTACTGGATATGTTGGCAAGTTGTAGGTATAGGCCTACTGGATATGTTGGCAAGTTGTAGGTATATACCTACTGGATATGTTGGCAAGTTGTAGGTATAGGCCTACTGGATATGTTGGCAAGTTGTAGGTATAGGCCTACTCGATATGTTGACAAGTTGTAGGTATAGGCCTACTGGATATGTTGGCAAGTTGTAGGTATATACCTACTGGATATGTTGGCAAGTTGTAGGTATAGGCCTACTGGATATGTTGGCAAGTTGTAGGTATAGGCCTACTGGATATGTTGGCAAGTTGTAGGTATATACCTACTGGATGAGTTGGCAAGTTGTAGGTATAGACCTACTGGATGAGTTGGCAAGTTGTAGGTATAGGCCTACTGGATATGTTGGCAAGTTGTAGGTATATGCCTACTGGATATGTTGGCAAGTTGTAGGTATAGGCCTACTGGATGAGTTGGCAAGTTGTAGGTATAGGCCTACTGGATGAGTTGGTAAGTTGTAGGTATAGACCTACTGGATGAGTTGTCAAGTTGTAGGTATAGGCCTACTGGATATATTGGCAAGTTGTAGGTATAGGCCTACTGGATATGTTGGCAAGTTGTAGGTATAGGCCTACTGGATATGTTGGCAAGTTGTAGGTATAGACCTACTGGATGAGTTGGCAAGTTGTAGGTATAGACCTACTGGATATGTTGGCAAGTTGTAGGTATAGACCTACTGGATGAGTTGGCAAGTTGTAGGTATAGACCTACTGGATGAGTTGGCAAGTTGTAGGTATAGGCCTACTGGATGAGTTGGCAAGTTGTAGGTATAGACCTACTGGATGAGTTGGCATGTTGTAGGTATAGACCTATTGGATGAGTTGGCAAGTTGTAGGTATAGGCCTACTGGATATGTTGGCAAGTTGTAGGTGTAGACCTACTGGATGAGTTGATAAGTTGTAGGTATAGACCTACTGGATGAGTTTACAAGTTGTAGGTGTAGGCCTACTGGATGAGTTGGTAAGTTGTAGGTATAGGCCTACTGGATGAGTTGGTAAGTTGTAGGTATATGCCTACTGGATGAGTTGGTAAGTTGTAGGTATAGGCCTACTGGATATGTTGGCAAGTTGTAGGTATAGACCTACTGGATGAGTTTACAAGTTGTAGGTATAGACCTACTGGATATGTTGGCAAGTTGTAGGTATAGGCCTACTGGATATGTTGGCAAGTTGTAGGTATAGGCCTACTGGATATGTTGGCAAGTTGTAAGTATAGGCCTACTGAATGAGTCGGCAAGTTGTAGGTATAGGCCTACTGGATGAGATGTGGTGTGGTCCTGCTGGGGTGTTGGCAAGTAATAGGTGTAGTCTTGCTGTAGTGTTGCCAAGTAATAGGTGTAGTATTGCTGGAGTGTTGGCAAGTTGTAGGTGTAGCCCTGCTGGAGTGTTGGCAAGTTGTAGGTGTAGCCCTGCTGGCGTATTGGTAAGTAGCAGGTGTAGCCCTGCTGGAGTGTTGGCAAGTTGTAGGTGTAGCCCTGCTGGAGTGTTGGCAAGTAATAGGTGTAGTATTGCTGGAGTTTTGGCAAGTTGTAGGTGTAACCCTGCTGGAGTGTTGGCAAGTTGTACCCAATTTGAATGACACAACTGGGTGGGTCAGTCTGGTGCTATAACCCAGTCTCGACGAGAACGCCGAACCAATAGAGTCTATAATATCATAATATTTGTAATACACCTTATTATTATTTGATGTTTTATATGACAAATTCATTATGATCTTAGACATGACTGTCATTATGTACGGGCCTTAATCGGTTATACCACAGCTATTTACAGGCAAACAACTTAAACAATAAATATATAAAATGTGTTTAGTATGATATAAAATTTGTGATGTTGATGATGGTGTGTAATAACAATAATACTGAACTTTTATTGTGCTTACATCCTCAGGAACCTGAGCTCAGAGGCGCAACAAACAGAATCATTAAGCATAATCGTAAACATGGACGGTCAAAAGTCGTTATTAGAACGAGGGACCATCCAAGATTTATGGTGGAAATGCAATTTGGAATAAATATGTCTTGAGTTTTTTTCGGAACGTAGCTATAATGTCAGATGTTATCAAATTGATGGGGAGTTCATTCCAGACCCTAGGCGCAGCGACAGAGAAAGCACATTTACCTAAGTTAAGTTTAGTTTCAGGAACAATCAAGAACAAAGTGTTGTGAAATGGGTGATCAGAGCTGCCTCGTGACATTTGAAAGATGCAGGAGACTAGCCAAATAGAGTGGTTGTTGTGTAGAAAGAGTACGATATGTAAGAGTGGACAGTTTAAAATTGATTCGATGACAGATTCGATGACAGATGTGATACATTTTTAAATTGTCTTAAATCATAAAAAAATGTGAACACACAACTCAAGTACAGAACCTATGCTATGGAGATATCATGTTTTGAAGATTAGATCAACAATAACTACGCTCTGGGCATTTGCAAAGCACCGTGTCGTTTCTTTGGTCGTGACTGATGGCACCCATGCAGCTCTCACTAAACCACTTTAGTGTGGTACGAATGTAACACATTGTTGTTTCTAGCCTTTATGTTTGGCAAACATGTAATACTAACGTATTTAACGTCTCATAAAGTTGATGCGTAGTTTAAAGCTGTTTGGTGCAAAATTGTTTCAGGAAATTCAAAATTAACTATTGGATTAGTTTACCGAAGTCCAAACATAAACGAAGAGGACAACACAAAAATTAAAAAAGCTATAAAGGAAGTTAGTAAAGGGGAATGTATCATAATGGGAGATTTTAACCATGGACACATACAATGGAATTCTCTAGAGAGCACAGGGATTGAGGATCAACAATTTCTATGTTTAATCCAGGATAGCTTTCTTACTCAGCACGTACTAGAACCAACCAGGGGAGAAAATGTATTAGATATAGTTTTGTCATCACAAAAAGAATTAGTGGACAATGTAAAAATATTTGAACCATTGGGTAATAGTGACCATAATCAAATACAGTTTGTAAAATCAGAAAGTAAAAATAAGAAAACGTACAAGAGAAACTTCCACAAAGGTAACTACAAAGATATGAGAAAATACTTAGCACAGCTAGATTGGAATAACATGCTGATGAATAAGACCGCAATTGAATGTTGGAATATTCTAAAATATGAAATTGAGAGTATCATCGATAAATTTGTTCCCTTCCGAAAACAAGGAAAACGGTGTAGAAAGAAACACTTGTCAAAAGAGGCAATTAGAAACATAATGCTAAAACAAACTATGTGGAGGGTTTATAGGCGTACCAGAAAGGAAGGAGACTATGCAAAATACAAAGAGGCACTTAATGCAGCTACAACTGAAATCAGACAATCTAAAAGAAGCTATGAGCAAAAACTGGCATGTAACATAAAAAATGACAGCAAGAGTTTTTATGCATATGTCAGGAGTAAACAAAACGTACAAGACAAAGTTGGACCTCTAGAAGACAGTGCTGGAAATATAATATCACAGGGGTTTTTAATGGCGGAAGACCTAAATGGTTACTTCAGTTCAGTGTTTACCAAAGAAGATATTAGTTCATTACCAGTTGCTGATGCTAAATTTCAGGGGGCTAAATCTGACTATTTAGGACCGTTAGTTGTAACTCCAGAATTGGTAGCTAAGAAAATAAAGGCAATGAAGGATAACAAATCACCGGGAGTGGATGGGATTCCTCCAAAATTACTAATGGAAACAGTAGATCAAATCAGTATACCACTTGCAAGAGTATTCAACTTGTCATTAAAAGAGGGAGTTGTTCCGTTTGAATGGAAAGAAGCAAACATCATACCATTATTTAAAAAGGGTTCGAGAAATAAGTCAGAGAATTACAGACCAGTGAGTTTAACGTCAGTGATTTGTAAATTATTAGAAAGGTTAATTAAAGACCATATGGTGGACTTCCTCGTTAAGCATAAATGACTAAATTCATCTCAACATGAATTCCTTAAAGCGAGGTCATGCTTAACAAATATGTTATGTTTTTTGGAAGAAATCACTAAGTGGATAGACGTGGGATCGCCAGTAGATATTATCTACTTAGATTTTCAGAAAGCTTTTGACAAAGTGCCACATCAAAGATTGCTACTTAAATTAAAAGCCCATGGTATCGGGGATAGCATAACTGACTGGATAGAACAATGGCTGACTGACAGAAGACAACGAGTTGTAGTAGATGGAGAAGTTTCAAATTGGAAATCGGTTTTGAGTGGGGTACCTCAAGGATCAGTATTAGGACCTATATTATTCTTAATTTATATCAATGACTTGGACGAGAGTATAACAAGTAACGTACTGAAATTTGCGGATGACACAAAACTGTTTAGAAAGGTTAATACTGATGGTGATAAACAACATTTACAAAACGATCTAGACAGATTAGTGAAATGGTCTGAGAAATGGCAGATGTTGTTCAATTTTGGGAAATGTAAATGCCTACATACAGGACATGGGAACTTGAATGTAAACTATAAAATGGGAGATACTGTTCTGGGTACTACTGTAAAAGAAAAGGACTTAGGAGTTACAATAAGCGCTGATATGAAAGTTTCAGAGCAGTGTGGTATTGCAGCTTCAAAGGGTAATCAAATTCTTGGATTGATTAGAAGAAACATAACATACAATGGAAAAAAGTTAATTATACCTCTTTATAAAGCAATAGTTAGACCTCATTTAGAATACTGTATACAAGCATGGAGACCATAGCGTAAGAAGGATATAGATACGCTTGAACGCATACAAAGGAGAGCAACTAAAATGATTCCAGAACTTAGAGACCTTAGTTATGAAGAACGCCTGAAAGAATGTGGTTTAACAACTCTAGAGACAAAGAGGTTAAGAGGAGATCAGATTGAAGTTTTGAAGATATTGAATGGGTATGAAAATATTGATAGAAATATGTTTTTCTCACTCAAGAAGGATAGCAGAACTAGAGGACATGAGGTAAAATTAGTAAAGGATCAATGTAGATTGGACATCAGGAAGCACTCGTTCTCACAGAGGACAATAAATGAATGGAACAAACTGTCTGCAGATTGTGTAACTGCTAGCAGCGTGAATATGTTTAAAAACAAGGTTGACACATATATCAGGAGGGCGGGTTATAAGTAGGTGAACATTGTTGGACTCTCGATAAGCCAATGGCTTCCTTGTCCACTTGCCATCTGGGCCTTTGGCTTGGATGGCAAATCTTGTTAAATCTTGTTAAATTATAAAATCGCACACCTGGTTTCGGATAGCTGCATCTGTCGATACAGATGAACGACCAGCTCCCAACTTCAGCGTGTGTCCAGTGGTGCACATGTAACTAACTAACGCGGTGATCCCATCCATCGCTGCGTTGGCGTGTGCAGTATCAGCGTTCGGTGTCCACCGAGACCTGCCAGAGGCCGTCATGCGTGGTAAAATTCGTTTACACCCAACGCAAAAACACACCGGGTTTCGTGCTGTGATGGTCATTCGTTTGTCCGGCTTGACACAATGCATGCCTCGTGTACCCGGCACTGTTCTCAGGCTGAAATCTTGTTGCTGACGTTACAGTAGGCGTCAACGAGTACAAATGATCGCCTTGTGTGCGTGCATCCTTCACCTAGGCAGTTACCTTTTCGTACGGGCGCCAGTTTCCTCTCTGTCGGCTGTTTGTCATGAATGTGTATTGCCGTCTTCCACGTGATTTACATAATCTCGACAGTTTAGCGCATAATCGTTGATACTACTACTACGATAATATGTGCGTAACAATGACACACTAAAGATGCATTATGGCTGCTAATTATATATTTGCCGAATTGCCCTAAAATCAAGTGTGCACAATTTAGTGCACGTATTTGACTTAATTATAAACTAATTTACATCACTGATATGACTAGCTTTTCATAAGCTGTGTTCCACAGTAGTTGGTCGTAATAATGACTCCATATCCAACATTTTGAACTATACTTTTTTTATAAATAACACACAATTAACAAGGTGTACATGGTTAAACTATAATGCTATATCATATTAACAAAGTATAGCAATGATAAACACTCTTTCGACCTAATACATGGTTCCAACGATTGGTCGTAATAATGACACCGGCGTCATGCAAACCGTATCAAACGTCATTGCCCCGACACAGTGACAGAATGGCCACGACACGACACGTTTATAGCATACGGTCGTAATTTGCATACGGTCGTAGTGTGACTATTTGTGATGACGACGCGATGTTGCATAACTTCGTTCGACTTCGGGCGCCACTTTGTCTTGGCTGCTTGTCACGAATATTCATTGCCGTCGTCATCGAAGACGCTGCAACGGCGATCTGCGTATTTTGTTGCGTATCGAGCGTTTACCGGCGATCCATACGTACGTAACGAAATGACGGCGCCGATTCTTGTAACATTAAACTGATTCTTGCGTTTAAACGGGAATTCTTAAAAAAACAAGTAGAGTAGCACACATTATTGAATACGTAGTAAAATAAATATTAAGCATATAATAATGCTGACAACGCGCGTTGGTTTATAGTTTCCTGTTTTTGAAAATTAGTGCAAGCAGTGAAGTCGCACGTTACGACCGCATGGTCAACCTTTGAAGACTAGTGTTCGTAAAAAAATTATGAGTACTACGGTTCACTCTAGGTGGTAATTATGTTGAGTATTATACTATTGTTAGAATTATGTCTGGTAAACTATAACTAGATCAATATTATGGTACATATGTTACGATGCAGACGGACTGGCTAATGGCGTCACGTTTTGAACGTACTTTTATAGCCAACATTGCGGAAACTATTGGGCATAAAAAAATTTATTATCGCAAGCACACATGCAATTTTATCATATGTATGTCTTTATTATTAGAGCATCAAAACAACATATTGTATAAGTATATACATTAAAAATACATATTATTTAACGATTAATTAAGATTGGCATATACAAATTGGCGACCTTTTGAGAATTGCTCAAACAAGATTTGCACACTTGAGAGATACGCTGGCGAAAGTTGAAGTCACTGTCAAAGACAACACCTAGATTACAAACTCAGGTCGTTGCCGTTGGTGTAGCTTTGCATTGCAATATCTCTATAACCATTGCTATAGGCGTAGCTACTTCGTGTCCATCATACATTTTCTGTCCAGTGCTTAATTGATGTTGTCAATCCACTCAATTTTCTTTATTTACTATGCGGCATTGAACATAAAATTAATATGCTGTATTGAACATTAATTTATTATGCTGTATTGAACAATAATTTATTATGCTGTATTGAAAATTACATATGGTTTCACAGCCTATTCGCCAGGCGTCAGTAACTGTTGTGCTGCTACTGACATCTAGCGCATTCACGGCAAATCACATTCTTATTGCGCGCGTTATTATAGCAACGATTTGTAAACAAACTGTTGGCCGGCGAAGCAATTAAAATTGTTTTAACATTTCAGCAATACACCAGCCGAAATGTCTCTCAATCCTTTGGCAAATCCAAAAGGAGTTAAGCGACTATGTGAACTTTGTCAGAAACCAGCTTTTATTGAGTGTCTAGACTGCAGAGTAACATATTATTGGCAAGTATACCTTCGCTACTTATTATCGCTCCCTTCTGCGCATTTGGCAGCGGTCCGGAGATTGAATTATCCTACCTTACCTTGAAAGGGTTTGGGGCAGGGAGCCTGCTGGCTCATATATAGCCCCCAATCAGTGGCTATGGCAGTACTTTTTATATTTTGTTTTGAAATTGCTTACTGCTAGTGCATTGACACAATCGCTTGAATTGATATCAGGCCGATATGCAGTTATCTAATTGGTGTTTGCGAATTAAGTAAATATATAGTATGCGGCATGCCCAGTCTACGCATGCATATTATAAATATCCGAGTAAAGATCTAATTCTGATATGTTAATTCGAAGTGTTTGCAGCACTGCCAGCAGTGTACAGTGTAGTAGAGACGTTTCTCCAAACTAACCTGATCCAACTCCAGACATGGTCTGATCAATGCAAATGTAATTTAATATATGATACATATTTAAATGTGTCTGCCAATCACAAACAAATTAAAACCCAGCATACGCCAATATCCATTTTTTTGGACAACCCATTTCTAAAGTATCCAGCCACTCATATCTCAGT
>BSQZ01000012.1:12845000-13087500 GCA_033239005.1 Lamellibrachia satsuma | reverse complement strand
TATGCCGGAGCAAAAAAGCAGACGTACAAAAACAAATCTATAGCCATACTCGTGCTTGTATAAACGTCACAATTATTTTGTGGAAATGCAAGCACAAAACATTATTTTTAATGTGGACACTTATAAAGTGCACATCTAGGCATCATTATCGTGCTGAAAGTGCTAAATCTACATAATTAGGATATTCTGCATTTTTAGGTATAAAACATTATGAAACTTGTATTTTCCTACTTAGATTTATCATGCATCTGAAGCCTTTGGAACAGATGATATCAGGACATCTGGAGGATATTTCCACATGGCAAATGTCTTCTTTCGACTCAACAAGATGAAGACAGCCGACTCACTGTACAAAAAGGTAATAGATAAGATACCTTAGGAAGCCAGTATTAGAGTTAAAGTGTTTAATACATTTAATTATTAACATAAATGAGACAACTGAGACTACTTAATAGTTTTATTAAACATCCGTTAATTAAATTTAAATTTAATTATTACTTATTTTCAGGTGCCCATACATATTTAATAATATATATATATATATATATATACATATTTAATAATATATATATATATATATATATGCATATATATATATATAAATATATATATATATATATATATATACTGTCCATATATATTTGTGTATTATATAATTTATGTAATAATATATATGGACAATATATATATATATATATATATATATGGACAATATATATATATATGTATATATATATATATATATATATATATATATATTGTCCTTATATATTTATGTAGTGTATATTAATATCATTCATGTAAGGACGTTGTCATAACATAGTCATATTTATATATATAATATAAACATTGGATCCTCAATAAACTAATGGATGCCTTGTCCCCTTACGAGCTGGAGCTTTTTGCTTGGGATGACAATCTTGTTAAATCTAAGCAGTTAACCTCAAAACACCAACACAATTTATATTAATGACATTTTGTTCTACAGCAGTAATATTATTCACATATGGACACCAGACACTCTTGGAATGGAATCCCATCAGTGAGAGATGACTGTGTAGCAGATTCAACTCCAAATTTGCAAAACTGTCAAGTATCACTGCCTGTGCACCAATAGAAGATGCAGAAGAGGAAGTGAAGGATGACTTCTGTGAGGGTCTGCAGTCAGCAGTAGAAGCAGTTCCAAAACGTGATTTCTTGCTTATTATTGGACCCTTAAATGCATGAGTTGGTAACAACAACACAGGAAGGTGAAAGAGTCATGGGTAGACACGGCACTGGCAGAATGAACAACAATGGAGAAAGGATGTGTGACCTGTGTGAATTCAATGACTTGGTAATTGGAGGAGTTATTTTCCAGCATAAGCTGATACATAAACTAACCTGGAAGTCCCCGGATGGCAAAACAGAAAGCCAAATTGATCACATTCTCATAAATGGTAAGTGGCAACATTCGTTACAAGATGTGAGAACCAAGAGACATGCGGACACCGAGAGTGATCACAGCCTTGTGATAGCTGTTTTGGCTCTGAAGCTGAGAAGAGCCAAACTGGGGGAGAAAAGACAGAAGTGCTTCAATGTTGCAAGATTGACTGACCCTGACATCAAACAGAAGTACAACATTGCTCTCAAGAACAGCTACAGCGTGTTGCAGAATGAGACTGAAATGGCAATACATGCATTCAACTAGGTTATACAGGAAGCAGGAGATAATATCCTTGGCTACTGGAAAACACAGAAGGAAGAGAGGATATCCCAGCTAACATGGAAGGCAACTGAAGACAGAAAGCTGATCAAGAAACGTGTATTGGTTGTCAAATCCCCATTTATTGATGGGCTTGCTACAGAGGCAAAGGAGGCAACTGGATGGCAGTTGGCTAGAATCACACAATGCTTGAAGGATGACAGTGGAGCAAGCCAAGATCAACCTGTAAAGGACAAATTTGGCAGGCTCATCTCAGATGAGAAAAAAAATATCATGATGGAAAGAGCACTCTCGGAGCATCTTAAACAGACCAGAACCAGCAACCACAGCTGATATCCAGGAAGCAGAAGAAGATATTGATGTCAACCTCAATCAAATCACTGAAACTGAAGTTAAAGCTGCGTTGATCACATCTTCACCCTCAGACAGATCATTGAACAGTCAGCTGAAAGGAACAGCATCATTTATGCCAACTTCAGAGATTTTGAAAAGGCGTTCGACAGCCTCCATCGAGAAACACTCTGGAAAATCCTCCAATCATATGGGATCCCACAGAAGATGGAGAATATCATAAAACTTCTACACAGAGACGTTGAATGCAAGGTTATTTGCAACAACCAGCTCACAGATAGTTTCAGCAACACCACAGGGGTCAACCAAGGGTGCATCTTATCACCATTCCTCCTCACTGTTGCCACGGACTGGCTTATGAAAGTGACGACAACAGACAGCAGAAGTGGGCGAGCGGCGAGCACCACCGACTTAAATGCCCCCTCCCCCCCACACCTCCCCGTCAAAGTTAGGTATGATGTCGCGCTGTCAAGTGGTGTAGTAAGCGCAGAATCAATGTCAAACAAGGTCACCCTCAAACGATGAATTGTTGAAGTTGTGGTATTCCATAAAACGTTATAAATAGATATTTGATGCGTATGTACTTTATATCATTACACACAGCCACATCATGCATCATTTGAAAGCTGCATGACTCCCCGTCACAATGGTGTATGATATGGCGCTGACAAATGGTGCAGTAAGTGTGGAGCAAAGGTAAAAAGAGGTCACCGCCAAATTATGAATTTTTTTAATTGTCGTATTCCGAAAAACGTTATGCAATTACAGTGGTTGTTTATTTAATTTATCAACTTACACATGTCTTACTCCATTTGAAAGCTTAATATCTCCCCGTCAAAATGTAGTGCTGCCAATGGATGTAGTACGCGTGGAGCGAAGATCAAACAAGATCACCGTCAAACGATGAATTTTCGAAATTGTGCCATTCCGCAAAGTTACAATAGCGTCTTCCTGTCGTTAGATAACCGTATGCATTTCATTGAAACGCTACTTACTAACAATTTGTTTGCACTCAATCGATGAAATAAGTATCATTGAGTTAGAATACTGATATATTGCGCTATGCTTTCTCGGATATTTGTCAAAACGTCATATACTGTTGTGTATAGCAAATAATTATGTGTATATCGAGTCAATGAGGCCGCAAATAATTTATCTTTGTACAATAACTTTCTTTAGTAGTTAGATATATATTATTATGTGACGTTATGGTGCGGAGACGTATGTATTAATGTTCCCATTTTCAGCGGAAAAAATCCCCGATTAGGACTCTACCTACAACCAATCGTGAGATCGAGTGGTAGTTTCCCCGATGTTTTCTTTAAAAGCAACGGCTCTTTCAACAAACAACTTCCAACATAAAATGACATAATACAGCCATGTAATATTGTATTCGGCATGTAAAATCAGCCTATAGAGTTGACCATCGTGAGCGATAATAGAAATACCATTGTTATGATGGCTTCAAGTTAACGAGAAAGAGAAGACGACAGTCAACAAACAAAATGTGTCATTTGGCCGGAAGCCACGAGCAAAGAAAAACTTTCAAAAGCAATGAGTGCTGGACAGAAATCAGACAAAAAAACTGCAAAAAATTAAACATTTGAGCGGGACACTAAGCTTAAGGAGGCTGCGTACGAACGAAGGGACGAAGACATGCTACGCAAAATATCAGAGGAGGACTTGATAGCTAAAGATGCAGTGTGTCACTCCACGTGTCTCTCATCATACCTAAACCAAACTTAAAAACAAAGACACCTTTGTCAATCGTTACGATGCTTGTATGACACTGCATTATACAGCTTGATTGAAGAGATAGACACTTATTTGATGTTCAACAAGAAATCACTCTTGCTTTCAACGTTAGTATAACGATACAAAGTACTGCTTCCAGCAGACATAGAGAGTGAAAACTATAAAAGTACCAGACTGCGGTCCCGGCTTGAAAAAACCTTGGGTCTGCAGTTTAATTTCTTGTACAACACGGACAAGGCCAGTCTACTGTTGTTTTATGCAGCACGATCACATTGGGTGACGCTATCCAGGCTGCCTGTAGTCTGAAGCAGGAACTCGAGTTATCTCTGTCCCTGGACCTTGCAGGTGACCTGACCGACGAGTATGACGAACCTGTCTCGTCAGAACAAGCCATCCTGTACAATGATGTGTCCATTCTGAGGGCTGAGATAAGTCAAATTGAACCATCAGATCACTACCCAACACCATGCTAAGTCAGCTTACAGAGGTCAGCTGCATTTGTACACCAGATACCCCAAGCGTTCACTATTTGGTTGATCAACACAGAGGCATACGGCTCTGCGAGCACTGATTATCCGACTGCACAAGCCATTCGTGGAAGATGTCTCTCTATTGCTGAATGCATCGTGTTCAACTGTTCTAAAGTCACTATACCCCTGTATATGGACCTTGCTGCGCAACTGCACAACGAGTTTTGGATCTTTACACTTTACACCTTCATGGTTTTTGCAGGAGCTATGACGACCTGATGCGATTCATAACCAGTGCTGCAGAAGTAGAAATACAAACATTTCAAGAAGGTGTTTATGTTCCCAATGGCATTGTGCCAATTACCGATGGTAGAAGGCTCATCCACAAAGGAGATGACAATATTGATATCAATGCCGAAACGGTAGATGGAAAGAATACATTTCACTCGATTGCTAGTGTAGTATTCCGAGTCTACAGATAGTCCAGCAACAAGGAAGATATAAATAAGGCATGACAAGTCGAAGTCACTTGCTCTTTGCGAGCAGTCAGAGTCTCTTATGCAATGTGTAGCATTCGAGAAACCAAATATACGTGCAGAACCAGTTCGAAGAGGGAAGGTTCTTGAGAAGTTGAACTCATGTAAGACGGGCATGAATCCTGCTCCAGACCTTTGCCTGGTGTCTCCTCAGATTATTTCCTCGTGGTATATTACCAGTGCCAACTGAAACTATCATTACTCCCAACCAGGTAATTACATTTTTGGTGTGGATTCAACCACAAGCTCTCCCCAAAGAAAATTAGCTACACAGCTGTTGCATATGCGCCAACTATTGATGCCAAATCCGCCTACATGGTCACAGTTAAATGTTGAAGTGTAAGGAAATGTGTGCAGCACTAGGCCAGCGTCATGTTGTTCAAACTATGAATCAGCAGCTCTACGCTGTTGCCCAGCAAGTGAAATGGACTTTGCCTGATGAACTTGGTGGCCATGTTATGTTGCTTCATTGTATGCATAGGCAAATGTTGGGGTGATGCTGGCTTGCTGGACTTTCTTGTAGATTCTGGTGTTTACGCTGCTTCCACTGCGGACCGAATGCTTGCTGGCAAATAGTTCAATCGGGCTGTAAGAGGCCTAACACTCGCCTGTGAGGCTTTCAAAGCTCTGAACCTTTCTGCATTTCAGACTTGAAAACATTTGCAGAAATGGCCAAAAAGACGAAATTGAAGTCTGGCAAGGGAGATACTGTAACAGCGGTAATTAGTCCAGAAGTTGTGTTCCGCAGAGAAGATTCTTCCATGGAAACCTTACCTGGCCACCCCATAAGGTCAGTGCCAATGGCCAGTGTCCATGCTGATGGTACAATGAGGAAAACAAACAGAGCTGAACTGGGGCATCAACTAGAAGCTCAATGTGGGAGAATATGGGAACTACCAGAAAGCAACTCAGCAGCCACAGTGTATATTAGTGATGCCATGGCCGTCATTCAAATGATGACATGGAACAAATTCCATTCTTTGATGCATTAGCAGTATCATACTTCAGGCAAATCCTAACAGGGTTTCAGAAAGCTGACACAGTTGTGGAAGTCTTTGATAGATATGATGATGAATTCGGCGAAAACGGCTGAAAGTGATCACCGGGCACGATCCAAATATGCTTACGTACTTCCATGAAAAAGGTTCCTCAGTGTACCATCTAATAAGCAATCACTTAAATGTGGTTTCTCATGCATCACAATAGCCATTGGCAGGACATCCAGTTTGTACACTCCTTGTCGTTGGAGGCCACTCCGATGGTGAGTTAGTAAAGTCCACCAGTAATAGGGGTGCAGAAGAAAACAGACTTTGCCAGTACTCAGGAAGAAGCTGACACCAGGATGCTTCCACATGCTGTTTCTGCTAATGCACATTTTGGATCACGTGATGTTCCAGGAACGATAATAATTAGGTCACCAGATACATATGTTTTGGTGCTTGCTGTTCACTATTTTCCCAAAATAGCGAATACAGTTACCATGTGGATTGAAACAGGCATCATCACCAGTACAACTGACAAGCGCCGATTTGTACCTGTGCATTCGATTTGTGCCGCACTCGGCTCCCAGTTTTGCAACATACTTCCTGTCGTGCAGGCTCTAACAGGGTGTGACTCTGTTTCCTCCCTGTTTGGCATTGGCAAGAAAACCGTATTCGGTGTTGTCAAAAAGAAGTGAGCAGATCGCCTCAAAGACTACTGCAACTTGGGAGAACGTGACACAGAGGCTGTGATGTCAGCAGTGCGGCCTTTCATAGCAATGTTGTACGATCCGAGTGAACAAGAGACGAGTTCACACAACAACCTCAATTGCCTACGGGTAAAGCTTGCCACCAAAAAAGACAAGTCGATAGCCAAACTGCTGCCACGGCCACGTGTAGCAAGCTTGTGTCTGTTTACTTCAAATGTTCAATGGCTTCAGAGCTCATAGAAGGACTCATCTGTTCAGGTCCCAGTAGGAGTCGTTGCACCATTAACTGTCCGTGTAGTCAGGGCAGTTTGCCCTGCACTGAACTGTTCACATGCCATGGACATGACAATTGTGGAAACCCACACTCGCTTGACAGGGACCAGGATGAAGATAATGAAGAAAGTGAAAGTGAAACTCGCTTGACAGGGACCAGGACGAAGATAATGAAGAAAGTGAAAGTGAACACCAGCAAATAGTAGGAACTGAATGTATCTGGTATTCTGAGTAAATTGACTTAATTTTGACCTCATATACTCGATGGTTTGGTATACATAATAATATATGACATTTTGACAAATATCCGAGAAAGCATAGCGCAATATATCGATAGTCTAAATCACTGATACTTATTTCATCGGTTGAGTTCAAACAAATTGTGAGGAAAATAGCTTTTCAGTGAAATACGTACGATTATCGAAAGACGAGAATACGTTATTGTAACTACGAAATGGCTCAAATTCGAAAATTCATCGTTTGACGGTGACCTTCTTTGAACTTAGCACCACATCATACATAATTTTGACGGGGAGATATAAAACTTTGAAATTGACTATGACATGGTAGATTGGTAAAGTAAATACACAGCCACTGTAATTGCATAACGTTTTTCGGAATACCACAATTTCGAAAATTCATCATTTGGCGGTGACCTTTTTTGACCTTCGTTCCATACTTACTGCACCACTTGACCGCACCAAGTCATACCACGTTTTGACAGGGCGACAATAAACTTTCAAATGATTTATGATGTGGCTGTGTGTACTGAAACAAAATAGATACGTATCCAATATCTTTTTATGACATTTTGCGGAAAATCACAATTTCAAAAAAGTAAGGGTTACCTTGTTTGACCCTCGACCCTGTACTGCGCCACTTGACAGCGCGACACCATACCTAACTTTGACGGGGAGCCATTAACCTTTTAAATGATGTATGATGTGGGTGTGTGTAGGGGGAGGCCATTTAAACTCCTGAAATGAAGCATTTTTGGGGAATTGCCGCTCGCTTAAAGGGGAATCAGATGGACCCTCACCTGGAGGATCTAGGCTATGCTGACGACACAGCCTGCTTTCAGATAGGCAGAGAGACAGACTGACTGAGACAGCATAGATGTTGGATCTAAAAGTGAACACCAGCAAAACAAAGCTGATGAAAATGAATCACAAGTCAAACGACCCATAAACAAGTGACATAGATGAAGTGAACGAGTTCACACACCTGGGGAACAAAATAGCAACAGATGGAGACTCCGAGAGAGAGGTCAATTCCAGGATCACCAAAGCCAACCAATTCTTTGCCATGCTGAAGAACATCTGGAAGTCAAAACAAGTGAGAACCAACACTTAATTCAGAATCTTTAACAACAATGTCCTCAACTAGACTAGCCCACAAAATACATACCTTCCAGAACAAGTGTTTGCGGAAGATTCTCAGAATCTTCTGGCCTAGAAGAATTTCAAATGACGAACTAGAGGACAAATGCAAAATTTCTTACCCAAACTGTGAAGAAAAGAAGATGGAGATGGCTGGGGCACGTGTGTCGAACGCCAACAGATGCACTTCCCAGAATGAGTGAGTGAGTGGGTGGGTGGGTGGGTGGGTGGGTGGGTGGGTGGGTGGGTGGGTGGGTGGGTGAGTGAGTGAGTGAGTGAGTGAGTGAGTGAGTGAGTGAGTGAGTGAGTATGGATATATTCACACATGTCATTGGTTCTTACACTGTAGGTCACAGCCATCTGGTATACGTTTCTGGAGCGAATCATCAACGTGAGAACCAGGACCCCAAAAGTCCCCAAAGGAGTGGGGCCCGTGGCCGAGGAGCCAGTCGTGAAGGAGGAAGCCTTAGGTGAGGGGAGTCTCCATAGGACACCAACAGTGTGATGGTAATGATGACACGCACGCGCGCACGCACGCACGCACGCACACACACACACACTCACTCACTCACTCAGTTGTTGACATGCAAATGCAGGTGGTAACATTCACTATTAGTACATTTTATGCCATTCTAGATTGCCTACCTTTGTAATAGTTCAATCAATCAATAGTTTATTGATTATTTATCAGCAATGAATAACGCCATTACATGAAAAATATAAGTGGGTATAAAAAAACTGCATTGTTGTTGTCCAACGTGCGCCTACTCGGTCCATGTCAGGATTTTCATTAGTTTGTTTACGGATTTTCTGTAACAAAAAAATTGGTTGGTCGGCAAAAAAATTAGCAATGATCCAAATATGTAATGCTTACGGTAATCATGAACTATATTGTCCTAGATTATCTACGCCACTAAAATAACATTCCTATCTAATTTTTTTGCTATGCCGGTGTATTCGTTCAATCATTCCACGTACAAAGAAAGCATATGTTCTTTTGAAGTAGTGTGTTTTGCGGTCCAAATAGCGCTAATGTAAACCACTGGCGTAAAAGGCCTAACCATCTGTGAACGACCGACTAAGACGTGACAGTGATAATGATTGACAGACGAAGCGCAGGAGGCAGAGGCGATCCAGGTGTTGAACGCCGTCTACGACATGAGGGAGCAGCAGCATGCCGCGCCGGCCGTCATGGCGAAGATCGCCTACGCCTGCTCCATGCTCTACTTCGTCCTGCACGACTTCGGCAAGGTGAGACCGAATAGAAGCAGAATAAAATATTGTCGAGTGGGTTTCCTCGAATCAAAATGGCTTTGCTAGTTCGTCATTATGATTGTTTGCTTGTTGTAATGACTGGTCGCCACCCATACAGGGTGGTTTAGAGTCGTCCTTCTCTAGAGTGAGTCCATGACGGGTTACGCATTTACCCCCGTGTGTTATTTTTTTATTATTTCCCCTGACACAGATGCCAAGTAGAAGGGACCCAGTGTCTCTTCTGAAATTGTCCAAGTTTAGAAACGGTGCAGGTGGACTAAAACCATGGAACCCAGGTTTTATGAAATAAAAACATAACTGTTAAAACAAACTATCCACTGGTGGTGATGCCATGGACGCATAATGAACTAACAACACCTGATATATTGACTTCAGACTTTGCAATACATGCATACTCTGATCTAGGACAGCGAGTATTTACTTTATTTATTTTCATTTCAACATAATAGGCAATACAGTTTTCTAAATGTTTTATAAGTAATTATAACATATGTCCACGGCCGTAAGTTGAACAGCAGGTATGTATCATGCTGACTATAAATTATATTGTTTGCAGGCGGCTACATTCGCCCACAACGCGGCGAAAGCGACTATGTCACAGCCAGACGACGAACTGACAAAGAAAATAGCTGATCTGAAGATGTTATGCGCTTCACCGTCGCATATGAGGATGTAAACATCTGTTATAACTATCAGAGAAGCGAGCGTCTTAGGTTGTGTCATCATTCAGGCGTGCGTAGGTTTCGCCCTCTCACGGATAGTTCCGCAAAACGTCCACTTGTATCGCCCGTTTACTCTCATTAGGTGAATCCTAAAACATATCTGCAGCCCAAACTTAACGATGTTATATATAGAAAATATTAATAAACTTCACTATCGTAAACCCAGTAGAATTTGCAGTATATGTTTAAATGGTTTTGGTGTTTAGGTGATGAAGGGTATGAACGCTTTTAACACTAACACTATTATTTGCACATTTTTATGGCGACTTTATATCATTGTAAAACCACAGTACTACATTGTCCGTTGTTGCGGAACAATGCTGCGTACCTCAAATATTGTCGAAGACGGTACGTGTGAAATAGGGTCACATTTCCCACAATTCAAGTGAGAGGATGTTAAAAAGAATCAGGCTCGCAACGTAAGAAGAATGTTATCCGTCTGGAAATCGTTGAAATCATGCGTTTTATCACATGTGCCTCAGCGATTGTACTTTAGTTGTGGCTCAAATGATCGTGTGTTTGTTTTATCTTCACTCCCACAACTACGATATTGACATCTCGCTGAATAAAGGAATGCACAACAATTTACATTGGTGAACTAAACAACATTGCGACACCGAATGTATTAATATTTATAGTATTAAACATATAAATATTGAAATAAATATTTATAACATATCGGTTGCTTAATAGTAATATCTATACTGGACGTGTTACTCTCTTAATATTTTCGAAAATACACGATTTGGTAATAATAATAAAACAAAGTTTTCGACATATATGAACATTGTACTTGTATCTCAGATATTTTGTCTGTTTACTGTAAGCTTCTTCTTCACTACTGAGCACTCGGGCCAAAGGTGAGCGAAATTTGGTCGAGAAAGACGTCTCTGGTTAATTGCTTAATGAATACAACGAGAACCTTGCGGCAGCATTATACATTTAGCACGGCTAACGTTATTGCTTGTAGCATATCCCGATCCACAAAGTGCCGCTATCGAGGGACTAGGGACTTGCTGCTGTTGTCGTGTTGAATTCGAACACGACAAAGTTCCATACACCACACAGCAAGGTCCACAGGCACGTTTAATAACGTGAACCTGGCAACATTACAGTCTTCAGTGTTAGTAAACTGAAAACTAAAGCAGCATTTGCCAAACAAGTGACAGGCTTATGCATTGTCTATTGTATTTGATTTATCAATAAAGCGCATTTTGATATTTGCTAATGAGCTTGTATGATAGCACGAAGTCTTACAATCCATGAGCCAGATGGGTTGGTCTGTTCCACTATGGGAGGTAAATCGCCACTAGTACCTATTTGGCATGATACACATTCCAAGGTGATAGCTTTGTCCATTTTGTTCAAGTGTTTCAGTTAAATTACCAAGCAATGTCCCCATTCAACACACGGATTTGGCCTGGATATGTTTTAGTTAAAATTAATTTGTGAATAAATAAGTTAGTGAATTAAACTATATCCATATCAATGTACCAACGCATATTTTACCCTTTAAATTGTATACTTTTGGTTTTACTCCAACTTCAAAATGGAATCAAACTTGTGGAATGTGACTCCCAGCCACAGAAAATAAAAGGGTATATTTTTCGACCCACTCAACCTGAAGAGGATGTCTTTATGACATATGTTTAAAAATTATGGGGGGGTCAGTTATGCACATTCTCAAAGATGGTATGCTGGCAATGTACTGACTGCCCCCCGCCCCCCTCCCCCACTCCAGGAAGCTCGGTATTATTTACCTATTCTTCTGGATTTACGTAGATGGCTGGCGGTTTGTGACGTCATTACATTCGTACGCGTTTCCCGCAGTCACAGAAGGTTCTTCCGTTAGTAGTTCAAACGTCTTTTGATCTGACCACTACATTGGTCAAACAGCTACTGCATTTTTTGGTTCTCAGAAAGTAACATCCCAAATGTGGCTACCACAAAGAGGTAAGTAAAACGCCTCACACGCTACCAAAATTAAGACGCTGGTAATTTACGCAACACTTTATCTATCTATATGTATGTCTGTCTGTCTATCGAACGTCACAAAGCTATTAGGATTAGGAAGCAAACATTTGACATTTCTTCACTTGGTGAATATCTAGTAAAACAATTGAAGAAGCCTGAAAATCTAGTGGGTGGTCCGTATTGTGTGGATTAACACTAACAACGACCACTGTCCAAGGGAATGGAATGTTAGGCCAAAACATATATGTATATATGTGTGTGTGTGTGCGTGTGCGTGTTCGTGTGAGTGTGCGTATGCGTATGCGTACGCGCGCTTAATTTGCTGAATCAGCAAAATCGACATTCATGCGTGAATAAATACAAATATTTGCGTTTGATTTGTTTCAGCGTTTCATGGTTCGAGATGCAACGGAAACACCCGACTCACCCTATTACTACATCTGGGTGTTTTGATCCTTTGCATCCAGTTTGCTTCAAGCTGTCGCCGTAGTGGACGTAAGACAATACTAAACAACGTAGTGCACGTAAGACAATACTAAACAACAATAACAACAATACATATGGGAGGACAATAAAATACACGACTGCAGACGAAGTCAATGTAATATTTTGTTGGTCTACTTGATCGTTACCTCAACTGATTCAGCCAGATTAAGACTATACGGTGTCCCGGCTGGAAATTTCGCTATGTTTATTAACATCTATCGGTGCCTTTTGCAAAGGCTATTTACTGTTTGTGAATTTAATGTTTGTCATAATACAGTACATACTTGTCATATGCACAATTTGGTATGTTCCAGCGAAACCTAAACCCACAACCACAACGACTACAACGACGCCTAAACCAATCCCCACACCACAACTAGCGATGGAATACCTGAGAGATGGGAAAATATCGAAGTTCATGAAACTAGGAGGTAAAGCAAGTTGTATCATTGTTTCAACATCAAGGTACAATTGATTTCAACATGCGAGCATTCACCCAGCCATCGTCGCTCCAGCTGAAGCATAAGGCACCAACAAACCTCCAGCCAGCACGATCTTGGGCAAGTCAGCCAAGTTTAAACCAGGTCTTCTCAGCCGTCTTCGTGTCTTCTTCAACAGTCCTTCTCCAGGTGCCCAGTGGGCTGCCTCTTCTCCCTTTTCCTGGTGGTGTCCAATTTAGGAGGCATGTGGAAGGTTGTTTCTGTTCAATCGGAGAACATGGCCACGCCATCTCCATATTCTCTGCTTTACGTCATTGACGACGATTTTCTTTGTTTGCCACTCGCTGGTTTCGTATGCTCGAGATTCTTCTGAGGCACATTCCCTCAAAACACATAAATCGGCTTTCTATCTTCTCCTTTCTCTTTTTTCTAAAACGTACACTAGTAGTGAATGGACCTTGGATATGTATATTTTCAGTTTGGTCTTGGTGTTGAGAGTAACGGATTTCGAGATGTTGGTGAGTCTGTTGAAGGCTTGCCGACCGAGATTTATGTGTCGATGTTGCTGTTTGCTGGGGTGAAGCTGCCAAGATAGTTGAAGTCGTTCACATCGTCCAGTACTTCCCCCACAGTGGTATTTCATGAGCGTGGTATTGGTTGGGTGTATCTTGAGACCAACTGTTTATGTTGTGTTGACAATTGTGTCCGTTTTTTTCTTGGATGCCCTTTTAGGAGTAGTAAAGGAGACAAATGTCGCCGGCGAAGTCTGTATCTTCTAAACGTGCAGTTAGCCCCCATACGAGTCCTCTTGGTCGATCACTGGTGGCTTTCCTCACCATCCAGTCAATGACGACCAAAAAGAGTAATGGTGAGATGAAGCACCCCTGCCTTGCTCCTGCCCTCACAGTCACGCTCTGTTGTCCGCACACAACACTGGTTGTCTGCATACATGTCTTTCAGGGTGTTGAGGGAAGCCGTGCGCCTGTATCTTCCAGAGGGGTGGACGGTGTATGCTACCGAAGGCATTTTCAAGTCGATGTAAAGAGATGAGTGTCACTCAGTGACTGGTGTAATATTGTTCGAATCATAAATATATGTTTCTGTGCACGATCTTCCGCTCATGCGCCCTAAAATCTTTTTCAGTGCCTTTCTTGATTATTTATTAAAGAACCCTGCATACAATCTTGCTTGGTACACATAGTAGATTGATGCCTTTCTGGTTGTCACACTCTGTCAGCTTTCCTTTTTGGGGAGTTTCACGACGATTCCCTTCTTCCAATTAGCTGACCCGCTCTCTTCTTCCTAAGCTTTGTTGAACAGTTCAACGAGTTCATTTGCACTGCGGCTGGGGTCCGCCTTCAGCGTGTCAGTTGTAATTCTGTTCACTCATCGTGCTCTGTTTCCCTTGATCTGTCTGATGGCATTTTCAATTTCTTGACGTGTTATATATCCACGTTTCCTCTCTAGCTGTTGTCATGCAGGGTGTGTTTCGGCTGCCACCTGTTGTCCTGCAGGGTGTGTTTCGGCTGCCACCTGTTGTCCTGCAGGGTGTGTTTCGGCTGCCACCTGTTGTCCTGCAGGGTGTGTTTCGGCTGCCACCTGTTGTCCTGCAGGGTGTGTTTCGGCTGCCACCTGTTGTCTTGTAGGGTGTGTTTCGGCTGCCACCTGTTGTCCTGTAGGGTGTGTTTCGGCTGCCACCTGTTGTCCTGCAGGGTGTGTTTCGGCTTCCACCTGTTGTCCTGTAGGGTGTGTTTCGGCTGCCACCTGTTGTCCTGCAGGGTGTGTTTCGGCTGCCACCTGTTGTCTTGTAGGTGTGTTTCGGCTGCCACCTGTTGTCCTGTAGGGTGTGTTTCGGCTGCCACCTGTTGTCCTGCAGGGTGTGTTTCGGCTGCCACCTGTTGTCTTGTAGGGTGTGTTTCGGCTGCCACCTGTTGTCCTGCAGGGTGTGTTTCGGCTGCCACCTGTTGTCCTGCAGGGTGTGTTTCGGCTGCCACCTGTTGTCCTGCAGGGTGTGTTTCGGCTGCCACCTGTTGTCTTGTAGGGTGTGTTTCGGCTGCCACCTGTTGTCCTGCAGGGTGTGTTTCGGCTGCCACCTGTTGTCCTGCAGGGTGTGTTTCGGCTGCCACCTGTTGTCATGTAGGGTGTGTTTCGGCTGCCACCTGTTGTCCTGTAGGGTGTGTTTCGGCTGCCACCGTCTCTTTTTAATATCTCCCGAAAGTGTTATGTCCGACTGTTGAGCTGTTCGTCCTCCTGCGTCAGGACGTTTCGTCAGGAAGTTCTTGTCCTTGACAACTGTTAATTTGCTTGGCCGATTGTCAACTCGTCCATGTGCACTCTCTTATCATGCCAGGTGCTCCATTTCACTACGATCGTCTTCTCTCTACACTCTATGTGCATACGAGCAAGCGTGCATAATGTGTGAGTGTTCCATTGACCTATGGGTCTCTGCTTACCAGTGAACACGGCGGTTGAGCGCCAGTGGTTGCACCGTTTGGTTCGCGTGCGTGTTATTATCGACAATCCTTTATTTCAGTGAAGTTGAAGAACTGGGCTTTAAATAAGCCGACGAAGCAGAGTTCGTCGCCTAAGAAGACGGGCGCCTCGACAAACGCCGTCGATGGTTTGGACTATACCTATTCAATCACGAAGAGGCAAAAAGACCCTTGGTGGATGGTGGACCTAGACCAAGTAGTATTGGTGTACGCAGTCGCCATCACGAACATTAAGACTGGTTAGTTTCTACTAAAATGTCAGGTTCACTACGTAAAGATTTGGAGTTTCGTTTATAACGATCATGAAGATATAATTTTGTGTAGTACCACTGTATCTATTGCCCCTCAAAAATGTAAGTTCACCTGATTGTTGCCATAGAAACGGGGTTCTGGCAGAAATATATTCAATATATTGTTTACTCAGTAACACCCACATGACAGTTTGGACATAGCAAAATTGCACTATCTATGCAAACTAAAAAATCCTATCCCACTTGCAATGTCTCCCTTAAAGGTATTCGTAAAAAAGCAAGAAAGAGCTGTTTTTGCCATGAATGACAAAACAATTAATTGTTATATTGTCCCGGTAAAATGTACCCCAGAATCAATCACTGGCTGCCGTTACAGAGCGCAAGGTCGACGTTAGTCTGGAATTGCTGAATCAACGTGGGAAATGGCAAGGAATGTGCGACAATATTAAGGGTAAAACAGAGACGACTCAGTACATCCGCTGTCGGAACAAGTACCAAGTGAGATTTCTGCTGATTCACCTACTGCAACGTAACACATTTATCTCGATCCATGAAGTCGAGGTGTACGGAAAACCTGAGGGTAAGCAGTTTTCTTTTCTCAGCGCCATAAAAGGCGTGTTGATAATTATTATATTGCAAGAAATCGTTACAGTATCTATTTAGGTTGTCATGGAAATGTTTTCGGCTAATTCTTTGATAAGGGCCACCTATTACCTGGTATCTTGATTTTAGTTTATGATCATACTTTAGTTGGGAAAATTCACCATGGACATGACAAATGCAGTCGAATCTGAGAAATGCATATGACCAATAAGGTATATACCGCCAAAATATTGCAGTCAATCAATGTTGTTAAACTACCAGAAACGGTTGTAGCGGAGTGGACAGAATGGCCTAATTTAGTCCACGGTCATCACTGTCCCACAGCTTGAAGAGTAGACCATTGAGCTAAACAACACATCTTACAAATAGTTAAGTAGGTACTAGATGTGGTCTTTCGTCGTATGCACAGTTGAAGTAATTTTGGAATTTTTTTTATTTTGCATTTTACATTGCCAAAAGTGCCCAAAATAGGTTCTGATCTCTATATAATTGTTCTCAAATCATTTGCATTATAAGTCATACTAACAACATGTTGTTTGCATACAATTTTTGACCAGCATTCTGTTGTTTTCTTTAGGTCCACCAATCGATGAAACTTATCCAACCATAGATGAGGTGGCCGAGAGAACCATTAGGAAGTAGCATTGTCATCCACGAGGACCTCAGGTTGTCATCCACGAGGACCTCAGATAGAGGTTGGAGTTTTACTGAATTAATTTTCCCGTAATCACTTGTGGGTTGGGGGGACGTCATGAATCTTTTCCGTTCACTCGAAGACTTGTCTTATCTCCGTTTCGATAGTCTGGGTCTGCTATCTCGACAGCATATGTGGTTGGTGTGAACTTGAAAGTATTCTAGGCATAGTTATGTAGTATGCATCAGTCAATTGGGCAGGTCAGTGGGGATGGAAAGAAAGGCGCTTTCAAAATATGCATGAAGGCAATTCTAACTTCATTTCATCTGTCAACCAATTTGTTTTAAATAGTCGGTCTACGTCGGATACAAACGTACTACAAATGTATAGCTATTATTTTAAATAAACACTCTATGTTTCAGCCTCGCAAAGACAACGCACTCATCCATCAGAATTTCTTCCAGAGTTCGAAGAAAACGTCTTGGATTACCTGGACGGCTGATGAGAAATTACAACTTTAGTACTGATGAGCTGAGAGGTCCAGATACAGCGAAGAACCCTACGGTGAACCCAACGGTGAACCCAACGGTGAACCCAACGGTGAACCTAACGGTGAACCCAACGGTGAACCCAACGCTGAACCCAACGGTGAACCCAACGGGGTTCTGGAGCTCCTCGTTTATTGTTAACAATTCATTTGTATACTCTCTATACTTGACGTTACTTTTTACGGTGTCAACTATATCGGTGTGATCGAAAATGTACACAATTGTCACGTTTCGGCTATTCACAAACATACCACTGTCTTGAAAGTATTGTTGTGCCATGCAAAATGATATATCCTCTGCCGCGTACAACAAGACAAGTACATCCGTAAAACTATGTGGAATAGTTCCTCCAACTTCCCATAATGCATGTTAGGACAATATATTTGAAATATATATATCGTTGCAGCCATTTGTATTTAAAGGTACGTTCTTTGTTCCATATATTATTGTGTTGGAAGATGATGACATTTTAGATTTGATAGGAGCAATCTTAGTTCTTATCACTTATACGCATGAAAGCACTATATGTTTTAGCATAAATGTGACATATTTACAAAATTATAACCTAAATAAAGTATATGCATCAAAATGAGCTTTCTATCCGTTCGCCTTGATCGACTGATATTATTGCATTCAATACGTGTGTGTACTTCTTAGTATACATTTGTACAATATAAACCAGGTGTTCAAGATAGAGATGGGCGTGGCACTTCGTAGCACTTCGCTAGGAGACATCATCATCAACATCATCAACAACGGCCGCCCTTTGTAGACTCAGCCCCTTTCTCCCAGTTGGTATCTGCTTCACAACATTCCTTGTCCAAATCTCTCGGTTTTTCATTGCTGTCTGTATCTCAAATACACCATCTTTGTTTCCTCTTTAAGTCTGGGTTCCCAGTACACCATCTTTGTTTCCTCTTTAAGTCTGGGTTCCCAGTACGCCATCTTTGTTTCCTCTTTAAGTCTGGGTTCCCAGAATAGCACTTCTCCTAAGATCCTTTCTTTGTGGCAACGATATCCTCTCGATGCTCTTGGTCTTTTTTCTCGAATTTTGCTTAGCCTTTGGAAAGATTGCCATATACTACGATACCTCTTCAGGTGTATGGCTTCGATATGTGAGTTAGCTTGTTGATGACATGATTATGCATGGCTTTTTTTAGGTATTTGTCTGTGAGGGCTAAAACAATCCCACAAGACGTGACAACATATGGACCAATAGAATAGCCGACTGGACGCCAAGGAGGAGATGACGGTAACATAGAAAGAGTCCTCGGCGATACAAACTGGAAACCGAAGATTGACTAGTTTGGGAGATTGAAATTGGCTAAACATAAAAAAGTACTTCTCTTTAAAGGTTATATCTTGTTCAAATAAATGTACATAAAAACGATATAAATATATTTGTATATATGTGTTATTCAATTATACGGCAAATCCGATACTACACTGTGGCCAAAACATTGATTTTAAACAGTGACAGGTCATAGTCTAAACATGGAACTGTTTGTTTTGGGGCAAATCCGTGACGTCAGTATATAACATATCTCCCCCAGATCTGACGTTCTAGGCCGCTTGATTTTATTTTATTCCAATCTTCTCTCTCTTTGACGCGTAGAAGTGATGAAAAGGTGTGTTGTGGAACATTGTGGCAATTCCAATTTGAATGGCCAATCGATGCATAGTTTTCCCCGAGACAATATTTTTCAGCAGGAATGGGAACGTTTTGTTCGAAACCACAGGTCAGACTGAACACGCGCTAAGACGAATAGCGTCATTTGTGATACATATTTTGCGACACCGGACGACTTTGGAGGATAAATCAATGGACGATGGGCTTCCAAAGACAGTTAGACGTCAATACATCTTTAATTTCTTGAGATGTACACCAAGTTGCAAGTGCCACAACAGCGGGGTCGACACTATCAACTTGACAACAGCCGGGCCGCCGCCTGTGTCGCACCCTCTTCACAGCCGGTTCATGCCTGTATGGTGCCACGCCGGGCTGACTAACATCAACAGAAACAATCCCAATCTATCGAACGTTATCACCACTGTCTCCAAAATATATATTTCATCATCAAATGCGTTGTTCTCTGTCTCAAAACTGACATCGCTCGCAGAACTACTGGATTCAGCCGCCATTGTTTACGAGCCGCTCCACAGCGGTCAATAAATGTCAGGCCGCTGCGCGTGCAGCTGGCACAAATCTAATGCTTTTGTCGCTAGGCACTTCCCGTGAGGCGGCAAATTTAAAGGCTCTTTCTATGTTGTATGCTCTTACTCAGTATTTAACACATTTGACAATGCCATAATTTGAAAGTGCATCAATCCCAGGATATGGCTTTTAAGCTAAGGGATTTGCGTCAGTAGTATACAAGTCAACAGAGACTAGCAAGCCGCAATAACCCATGGCGCCTCTAATTTGAAATACAAGTTGTACTTCCGTCTACAATTCTCCCGCGATGCATTGCGTTTATACACGTCCGCCGTCTACCTATCAAATACATGATAATCCGGGTAACGACTACTGTGTGGAACCAGTAGGAGTGGCAATGACAACACCTGGTCGTTATAAAAAGTAAGACATGTAGTACGTGTACATATCACCGGCTAAACTTGTGGTTGATGCAGGTTTGGGGAACTCGTTATACTTCATACGAAGTAACACCAATAACCGTAAATTTAGTTGCAAAGTCCGGGTGTATAAATTAGTTGGCAGAGGTACAGGTAAGTTATTTTTATTTCGAGTGTAGGCAGTGCAATACAGTAAAATGTCTACAGGTGCAAGTAAATGAGTTAAAGCAGTTTTTGATGATGACAGGACAGGGTTAGAGCGAGAAGAGCAGAGGTGGTGAGAGCGAGAAGAGCAGAGGCAATGTGAGGTAGACAGCTTGTAGGAAGAAGAGGGAAGGAAGGAGGCAGAGTGTGTTGCAAAAGGGAAGGTAAACGGGTGAGTGGAGACGGACTGTGAGGTGGTAAGACCGTAAAGGATAACGAGAGGAGAGAAAAGGAGAAGACTGTAGGTCAGAAGAAGAATGGAAGGAGGCAGCAAAAGAGAGGTAAACGCGTAAGTGGAGAGGGGTGCCATGTTGTAAGACGGTAGAGGTTGACGATAGATGAAAAATGGAGAGAGGTGTCAGACAGTAAACATAATGAGAATAAGATTACAAATCGAAGGAGGCAGGTTGTGCAGCAAGAGAATGGTAAACGAGTGACGCGACAGGAAAGGAACTTCGCAGATGTAATGTCAAACGGGAAGGTGGGGAAAGCCCGGGTATTCGTGGGGGATTAAATCATTAGGAAAGTAGATAAAGTCGTAAACAGAGAAGAGGACATAACGGTATGCTGGGAGCAAATCGAGGATGTAGCAGGAAAGGCAGGACAGGTCACGATCCTCACGGGAGGTGCTGTTCTCGTGCACGTGGGAACGAACAATGCCGAGAAGGAGGGTACGTCGGTCATCGTTGGTAAGTACAGGAGTTTGGTCAAGACACTTAAAGAGGCACGGTTTAGACGGATTGTGTTGTCGGGGATATTACCAGTAATTAGAGGCAGGGGTCAGGAGCGTGTGAACTGTAGGAGTGCAATCAATACAAAGTATGTATGGAGGAGGAAGTAGGCTTCGTAGACAGTGTGGGGAGAGATGACTTTTTCATGAAAGACGGGTTTCATCTGACCGGGAAGGGTGCTGCAGTTCTTGGATGTGAGTTTGTTACATATATGGAGAAACAGCTAATTGCACCCCTGTACAAAACGATAGTTCGACAGCATTTGAAATTGTTTAAGCATGGAAGGCATATCGCAAGAAGGACATAGACAAGCTAGAACGAATATAACGAAGAAGCAATTAAAATTATTCCAGAATTGAGACACCTTAGTTATGAAAGCCGGTTATGAGAATGTGGTTTGACAACAATAGAGACCAGGAGACTAAGAGGAGACCAAATAGAAGTGTTTAAAATAGTGAATGGTTATGAGGATACTGATAGGAATATGTCCTTCAAACATAAAGAAGGCAGTAGAACCAGAGGACACACACACACACAAGACAGCATTAGTTAAGGAACAGTGTACTTTGGAATGAGAAAGTACTCATTTACAGAGGATGTTAACTGAATGGAACAAACTGTCAACTGATTGTGTTAGTGTTAGTAGTGTGAATATGTTTAAAATAAAATCGGCAGATATCTGATAAGGGCGGGATATACACCTGTGATAAAAGCATTGTTCTCTCGATGAGCCAATGGCTTCCTTGTCCACTTGCCATCTTGAAAATCATGTTAAATGTCTTGTTAAAACTGACATCTCGCTTTTCACACATCAGTTATTATAGTGACTCGAGTTGTTTCCCCACAGACAAGGACAATTGTTTCCCCACAGACAAGGACAATTCACCTCAAGACAGACAGATGTCGCATTTCATATATTTCGTCATCTCGTTGCAACAACATGTGACATTGGTGAGAGAAAAGATGTAAGAAAGATAGCATCTGCAGGCACATATTATCTGGGAAATGAACATAGCTAACACAACAGCAACACCGTGGTATGTTCTGACTCCCACAGCCCAGCCCACAAACACACGCACGCATGCACGCATGCACGCACGCACGCACGCACGCACGCATGTACGCGCGATTATTTTGAGAAGAAACAATCGGATATATTTATGCTAATGTTTTGTTCCAAAATCAAATCAAATTAACTTTTATTTTGCCACTACAACAACATTGATAACAAAATGACATATATGATAAAAAAAACGCGTAAACAATAATGTTGTGTTGCATGTTGGTTCTATGGCGTCATGCATGGTGGTCCCATGGCGTGTTGCATGGTGGTCCCATGGCGTGTTGCATGGTGGTCCCATGGCGTGTTGCATGGTGGTCCCATGACGTGTTGCATGGTTATCCCATGGCGTATTGCATGGTGGTCCCATGGTGTGTTGCATGGTGGTCCCATGGCGTGTTGCCGTCTTCCTGGGACCCCAGAATGATCACGAATACTATCAAGGGCGCGCTGGATCCCATCGAGAGCCGTGCAGAGGCAGACATACAATCTGCTCTCTACAGACATCATGCTGACTTCTGAACTCCTCTCAAACAGTCTCTGTTGTCTCTCTGTCCCCGACCGATGATCAAAAAACCTAGAAAGCATACAGCCATCACAACTCATCCAGGTGGCGACAGTGTAGCCCCACCAGTAGGGAGATACTGCACGTTTCTCTCTCTCTCTCTCTCTCTCTCTCTCTCTCTATATATATATATATATATATATATATATATATATATATATATATATATATATATATATATATATATATATATATATATGACAGTGGCGCAGCTCGGTATTTGTTACCTCAGACATTCTTTTGCTGTGGATTTACGATGACCAGCCGTTTGTGACGTCACGACGTACGCCAGCTTTCTCGCAGTTACGGAAAGTTCTTCCGTTAGTAGTTGTCTTTTGAGTTGACCATTGAATAAAATACTACATTGGCCAAACAGTGATTGCACAATTTGGTTCCCGGTAAGAAACATTTCAAATGTGGCTACCAAAAAGAGGTAAGTAAAATACGCAGTTCAAAAGTCACGGTTTGGGGCCTATGCACTTATTAATAACATAACAATTTGCAACTACAATCAAGAATATCATGTTAGTGGTTTCCAAGGAAAACCTTGTTGAACACACAGTATCTTCATTTCATGGACCACCCATATTGTTAGATAACCCTATGTCACGAGTGTGTGTAGTATGGCATTATTCGCACACCACATGAAAATCTGTTTGAAAATACCTAGTCCTATGCTTTCTAATAGCATATGACCATGCTGTTCTCGTCTAAGCTCAACTTATGCAACATATGCTGGCTTTGGTTCACTAAACTTATTCCATTCTGAGTTCGCAGATCACTCGATTGAGAGTATGCACTGCTTGTACAATACAAAGATATGTATCTGATTTGTTTCAGTGTTTCAGGTGTTAATGGGAAAAGGAAACATTCGACTAACCCTGTTACTACATCTGGGCATTTTCATTCTCTGCATCCAGTTTGCTTCAAGCTGTCGTCGCGGTGCACGGAAGACAATAATACGATAAAAACGATAACAACAAAACATGGGAGGGGAGGACAATAAAATACCTGACTGCAAACAAAGTCAATATAATATATTGTTAGTCTACTTGAGCGTTACCTAAACTCATTCAGCCAGACTAAGACTAAGCTGTGGACCTGGTTCCCTGTGTTATCCTCCTTTATCAACATTTGTGATATTTATGAAACCGTTTGCAATCTTCTAATGTGTGTCACAATACAGTACATACTTGTGATTTTTGCTATGTTTAAGCGAGACGCAAACCCACAACCACAACGACTACAACGACGCCCAAAGCAATCTCCACAACTAGCGATGGAATACCTGAGAGATGGAAAATATCGAAAATATCGAAAATATCGAAATTCAAGGAACTAGGAGAGTAGTATGTAAGTCGTTTTCATACCCCCAATTGTGGGTCGATTTTTTGTGGTAGCTAAAAATAGACGGTAGCTAAAAATAGACATTGGTTAATTTTAATTTTCTAAAAATAGACATTGGTTAATTTTAATTTTCTAAAAATAGACATTGGTTAATTTTAATTTTTATTTAAAATTTTTAATTTTTAATTTTAATTTTTTTTATTTTAATTTTTTTAATTTTTTATTTCAATTTCGGGAAAAACCCACATATCGCTGACGTAGCGGTTAGTGGGAAAAACCCACATATCGCTGACGTGGCGGTTATTTAGGGAAAACCCAGGGGGAACCCACATATCGCTGACGTGACGGTTATTGAGTACGGTATCAATGAATGAGACATCTAATCAATCAGGGTTCAGTACGTTATCGGTGAATGGTGTAAAGAGCTGTGATTCGTCGGTTATAGTTTCATAAAAGTTATGCGTATGAGTTTCAATCATAACAATCGTGGATGATTAATGAGGTAAGCGCGACAATCGTTAGCTACTAAATCGCTACCAAATGTATTGACGAAAGCGTTCATCGGTATGCCGTTACATCGAAGCACCAAATAAGCTATGCAGTATTGTCCGCACACGTTAGATAGAGGACTATGAACTCTCTTGGCATTGTGAGTCCACTCGGAACAATGTTCGTTCAGGAACACGCGAAATGCGCCGTGTAGCGGCGGTAGGCCGTACGAGCAGAAGTATTCACCGCGTATTCCGTAATATGACACCGCTCTGTCGCGTTCCCGAAAGGACGCATTACGGCGATACTAACAGTTGACTAGTGGATTTTGGTACTCGGGAAATGCGCGTTTTAAAAGTAATCATATTAGCGCTGTAGTTAAAGCGTTGGTTCGCCCACTGGATGTCTGAACAAGTTGAAAGATAAGCCCCTCATTTGCACAATGATGTGCAGTAATTTATTCTATGCCCGCTAAGATGAAATTCGGATTTCATTATTATTCTGTTTGTCGTGTCTCTAAGAGGAGTAGACCACGTGATGTCCTGCCTGGCTAATAAAGACAGCGGGTATGCATCGACGAGTTGACCTGTATGCGTACATCTAACATATTTAGGGCATTGGTTATCGTATGAAACATACGTAGCACGAGTAATGAGAGAGAGTACAGATTTGTCTAAGAAATACCGCTTTTATATGTATTTTGTCACACTTAGTTACGTATGTAATGCTTTTAAGCTAAGTGTTTACCACATTTATCTGCATGTTAACACTTTTAAGCTAAGTAAATATAACTTTTATTTGTATGTCACCACATTTTAGCTACGTAATTGCCACGCTTGGCTGTGTGTTAACGCTTTTAGCATATTAAGTTTCACTTTTAATTGTATGTTAACGCTATTTAGCTACGTATGTACCACATTTAGCTCTATGTTAACTTTTTTCATATTAAGTATCACTTTTAATTGTATGTTAACGCTATTTAGCTAAGTATATACCATATTCTATGTTAAGTTTGTTTTCGCAAAGTAAATATCACTTTTAGTTGTACGTTAACGCTTTTAAGCTAAGTAAGTACCAAATACAGCTACATGTTAATGAGTTTAGCTAAGTAAATACCGCATTTAGCTGTAGGTTAACGCTTTTAAGCTAAGAAATTACCACATTTAGCTGTATGTTAGCGATTTTACGCTAATTATTTACCATATTTACCTGCATGTTAACGGTTTTAAGCTAAGCAAATACAACTTTTAGCTATGTAATTAGCATTTTTAGCTAAATAAGTACCATATTTAGTTGCAAGTTAACGCTTTTAAGTTAAGTAATTACCACATATGTTAAAACTGTTTAGCTAATAAATGACCACATTTAGCTGTATGTTAGCGCTTTTTACCTAAATAATTACCACATTTAGTTGTATGTTAACGCTTTTAAGCTAAGTAATTACCGCATTTAGCTGCGTGTTAACGTTTTTAGCTAAGAAATTACCATATTTAGCTATATGTTACTGCTGTTTAACTAAGGAATTACCACATTTAGCTGTATGGTAATGCTTTTTAACTAAGTATTTATCGCATTTAGTTGCATGTTAACGCATTGAAACTAAGTATTTACCACATTCACCTGTATGCTAAGGTAATCGGGAAATGCGCGTGATAAATAACACGGTTTTCTGTAGTGATATTAGCATTGTTGTTAAAGCGTTGGTTTGCGCACTGGACGTAAGCCGGTCATTTGCACTTAAATCTATCTAAGCTAGGTTCTGTGAAGAAAAGAACAAACTCTGCGTATGATTATAATATATTTGTTATAACTAACCAAACAATGCAAGAAGTACAAAACAATTAATTATGAACATAATCGTCAGAATATAGTAATATAAACAAAATCACTACAAGTATTACATAATATGATTATGAATTATTATTGTAATACCACGCCTGTCGGGGCGCGCTATAGCAGAGAGCTATTTTAAAACACTGGGCGAGGTAAGTACATCAGTATAGACGAACGAGTGGACCGTGGACTGTGGACGCCGGTTGCCTTAGCAACGAACGGGGTGCGGCTAGCGCTGTTACGATCGATGTAACAACGTGCATCGTTGTAAGAACTGCATCTATAGTTTATGTATGTTTTGGTACACTTGCATTGTATGACTAATCTTAGTTAATTGTGGTACACTTTAATTTGCTAACTGTATATACGAGCGTCATAACATCATGGCGTTAGCCCTATGTCTGTAATTTTTTAAACTGTATGACATTTCTCTACCATTTTCTAAACCATGTGTCATTTTTGCTGTACCATTTTTATTGAATGTATAAAGATTGCCGCACCGGGTATCTGGTCATATGACACCCTTTTATGGTGGCGTATCGAAATTAAACCATTCACCTTGTATCTTATCAACTAGAAGTATAAAAGCAGTCACCCAAACAATAAATGTTGACAAGTCTGGAATTTAACCGACATCCTGTTAAAACTGACACAATTTTAAATTTTCTTACAAAGTTATGGCATGTTTGGTTAAAAATAATCAAGCAGTTATGTGAATATTTGTTGGAAAATAAAATCGTTCTTAGGTTTCCTGCGGTATTGAAGTAATGATGCTATGACAGCAAATGTTTGACATCGCTAACCTACAATATAAACATATGAAAGGTGTTTTCGTAGATATTTTTTCTACTGTACACTTTGAGCAATCTAAACAAAAATCTCAACAACACTATTGTTAAATTATCCTGGGTGTGTGTGTGTGCGTAAAAAAAAAATGGATGGTGAAAAAAACTACATACATATTAGTCTTCTAAATAGGCCACCCATGTGACCAAGATAAACTGGTCTGATTACAGAGGCTGGTGAGATGTACAAATGCGTAGATCTGACAAAAACACGGGGTTTAAGGGGTGGCTGTTTCCAACGGGTGCTTTTTTGTAACTGGTTCTACTGTATCTATGGAATCAACCTTTTAGCTACTACACACACCATTCTTGAAACCTAAATATTAGTTTATCACATGTTGTATTTGTATTTTTGCATGCTCTTCGTTGATTGCATTAAATATACACATCCTTATCAGACAATGAAATATGTTTTGCTAGATTTGGACCACCATTTGTACCAACAACAAAAAATGAAATCCAATTCCAGGTACCTTTAACATTGTTTTTCTGTAGTGCTGTTTTAGTGGGTCTTAATATAATTGTTAATTTGCTTTTATAAGTTTTGTACATATGCGCAGATTCAGAATATATAGATATAACAAATGCTGTATACAGCCTCTTTTTCGTGACCCCAGCACGTTTTAAACCTTTGGTGAACCAAGTTGTCTTGTTAGTGCTACGATACTCTAGGATGTGTTCTCAGGCTAGTGACTGGAATAGTTACTGCAGGCCTTTTTAGACACCTGGGTAACACGACTGTGAACTATCCTGTAATACCTACTGTTAAGCGAGCACTTAATTCAGAGTTAATTGCGAATTTGTCAAAGAGATTAAATTAGGCTGTAATTTTCTTGACTGGGTGTATGAAAGAAAAATAAAAAGAATGCGCAACGACTGCAATGACATCAGCAACTATTTTAGTATTCGTGTTTCATTGGTAGTCTCGTGAATGGAAACATTGTTGCATGCTTTTAAAATGTGTATACTCCCGCCGGTAGACACACACGATGAGACAATTGGTATTTTCTTTAACTGCGAGACATTTCGCAGTCATTTTCTTTAACTGCGTGACCTGTTATTTTCTTTTGTTGTGACATTTTTGTGTATTTTTATTTAACTGCGTGACATTTTACCAATCTTAGCTAATTCGGTTTGTCACACATGTAACGCTGTTTTATAAGTGTGTAACACATTCACTATGTAGTAACGCGTTTAGCTATTCTTCCAATGGCATACACAGCGCTGTCTCCACAGCATGTACCATCCGTTGACCTTTTTCCATTACTGGTCACCACTTCCACCATTTACCTCCGTCTGACTGTCCCTAAGAGCAACTCCATACATTGCCCCTACATTCATATGTGTCCGTAATTTGGTTAGTTAATGACATTTGATACATTGTTACTAAGTACATGATAGCTGGTATAGAAAAAACGTCACTGCTCATTAATTTCAAAAGATCCAGTTTGCACAAGGGTTACTCCTGGAGCGAGATAAATACGCCAGACGAGAGTGCAGTCGTCAAGAAATCGCTTACGTAATGGGAAGTAAAAATCTAGCTGCAGGAAAAGCACATGCCTTGCAGTAGACACGGTTCCCCATGACGCAATAGCTGTCAGGGTCTGGTGCAGGCTCCAACGTCCGTTTCGCTAGGAAGGGGTCAGGGTTAGGGTAGGGTTAGAACTCGAGGGTAGCGATAGGAGGGGTTGGGTTAGGGTAGGGTTAGGTTTAGGGGGTAGCGAAACGGATACGAGGGCGCCACCCTAAACGCTCCATTATATTTCGAAAAGTTTGTGTTTTGACTTCAAATCATATGATATTTGACCTAATTAATGTTGCCATTTGACCTAGTTCATTTGACATAATAATAATAATAATATAATTATAATAACTTTATTGTAAAAAAAATGGAAATACGTCTTACACTGAGGAGATAGCATAAAAAACATACTTTAAATCACATTCAACCATGCAGTATGTACAGTAATAAAATCAAGTATGTAGACAGAGTAGATAATGAGTAATACCAAGTGTTATATACATTATAATCATTTGCCTTAATTAAGTTGAGATTTGACCTAATTAAGTTGACCGTGTATTTTACGGGAAGAACAGCTAAACGCGTTGCATAGTGAATGTGTTACATCCTTGGCAAACAGCTTTACATATGTGACAAAAACGCATACGTAGTTAAAAAAAAAGACACACAAAATGTCACACAGTTAAAGGAAAAGGTTGTTTTGCTAAATCGTTATTTCGCCACTTCGTGCAGTCAGACGTATGTGAAGATTGGGGGTGGAGGGCATTGATGGATGAAGAGTCAACGAACGGATGTGGATGGAGATGCAGGTGGCCAGTAATGGATGAATATTCTTGCAGAGGTAGACGAACGGCGGTCAATGTAGGGGGTAGTGGGAGGGGATGAATGAAAGGAGAGATGGGCGGTAAATAAAATGTTTGAAGATGCTACGAAGGGCAATTGTGGATGGGGTGGACTGACCAGTAATGAAAGAATATTCTGGTGCATGGGGTGACTATACAGGACTGTATACGAAGATGGTAGTGGACGGAAATGAAGATAGCGAACAGACAGGCGGACATACGTAGCTAAACGCGTTACTACATAGCTGAATGCATTGCATACTTGGTAAAAAGCGTTACATACGCAGTTAATATTGGCCTGTAATGGTTAGTGAGGTGACAATGGACACTGTAAGTGTCAGGTAGGTGACTTGTGCGCTCCCACTCGTCTTGTCTTTTTGACATTGGTCAGTCGCTGTTGATGGACTTTGACTTCTTTGACTTGTGCGCTCCCTCTCGTTTTATTTTTTGACATTGGTCAGTCGCTATTAGTGGACTTTGGCTTGTGTGCTGCCACTCGTTTTATCTTTTTGACATTGATCAGTCGTTGTTGATGGACTTTGGCTTGTGCGCTTCCACTCGTCTCGTCTTTTTTGATATTGGTTACACCTTCTTGCAGGCTATCTAGGGTTATTCAACCGACAAGAGGTTGGGGTTACACCTTTTTCCGTACCGTCGCCGCTAAAAGCTGGTAGGATTGTGCAAACAGCACTGTCTCGATGCAGTCTATCTAGGGTTATACAACCGACAAGAGGTTGGGGTTAGGCTTTTCCATACCGCCGCCGCCACTGCCGCCGCCAAGGCGACGGCAGTGACGGCGCCGCCACGGAGCACGCGCGCGTGTTCCGTGGCGGCGGCGGTACGGAAAAGCCTAACCCCAACCTCTTGTCGGTTGTATAACCCTAGATAGACTGCATCGAGACAGTGCTGTTTGCACAATCCTACCAGCTTTTAGCGGCGACGGTACGGAAAAGGTGTAACCCAACCTCTTGTCGGTTGAATAACCCTAGATAGCCTGCAAGAAGGTGTAACCAATATCAAAAAGACGAGACGAGTGGAAGCGCACAAGCCAAAGTCCATCAACAACGACTGATCAATGTCAAAAAGATAAAACGAGTGGCAGCACACAAGCCAAAGTCCACTAATAGCGACTGACCAATGTCAAAAAAATAAAACGAGAGGGAGCGCACAAGTCAAAGAAGTCAAAGTCCATCAACAGCGACTGACCAATGTCAAAAAGACAAGACGAGTGGGAGCGCACAAGTCACCTACCTGACACTTACAGTGTCCATTGTCACCTCACTAACCATTACAGGCCAATATTAACTGCGTATGTAACGCTTTTTACCAAGTATGCAATGCATTCAGCTATGTAGTAACGCGTTTAGCTACGTATGTCCGCCTGTCTGTTCGCTATCTTCATTTCCGTCCACTACCATCTTCGTATACAGTCCTGTATAGTCACCCCATGCACCAGAATATTCTTTCATTACTGGTCAGTTCACCCCATCCACAATTGCCCTTCGTAGCATCTTCAAACATTTTATTTACCGCCCATCTCTCCTTTCATTCATCCTCCCACTACCCCTACATTGACCGCCGTTCGTCTACCTCTGCAAGAATATTCATCCATTACTGGCCACCTGCATCTCCATCCACATCCGTTCGTTGACTCTTCATCCATCAATGCCCTCCACCCCCAATCTTCACATACGTCTGACTGCACGAAGTGGCGAAATAACGATTTAGCAAAACAACCTTTTCCTTTAACTGTGTGACATTTTGTGTGTGTTTTTTTTAACTACGTATGCGTTTTTGTCACAGATGTAAAGCTGTTTGCCAAGGATGTAACACATTCACTATGCAACGCGTTTAGCTGTTCTTCCCGTAAAATACACGGTCAACTTAATTAGGTCAAATCTCAACTTAATTAAGGCAAATGATTATAATGTATATAACACTTGGTATTACTCATTATCTACTCTGTCTACATACTTGATTTTATTACTGTACATACTGCATGGTTGAATGTGATTTAAAGTATGTTTTTTATGCTATCTCTCAGTGTAAGACGTATTTCCATTTTTTACAATAAAGTTATTATAATTATATTATTATTATTATTATGTCAAATGAACTAGGTCAAATGGCAACATTAATTAGGTCAAATATCATATGATTTGAAGTCAAAACACAAACTTTTCGAAATATAATGGAGCGTTTAGGTGGCGCCCTCGTATCCGTTTCGCTACCCCTAAACCTAACCCTACCCTAACCCAACCCTCCTATCGCTACCCTCGAGTTCTAACCCTACCCTAACCCTGACCCTTCCTAGCGAAACGGACGTTGGAGCCTGCACCAGACCCTGACAGCTATTGCGTCATGGGGAACCGTGTCTACTGCAAGGCATGTGCTTTTCCTGCAGCTAGATTTTTACTTCCCATTACGTAAGCGATTTCTTGACGACTGCACTCTCGTCTGGCGTATTTATCTCGCTCCAGGAGTAACCCTTGTGCAAACTGGATCTTTTGAAATTAATGAGCAGTGACGTTTTTTCTATACCAGCTATCATGTACTTAGTAACAATGTATCAAATGTCATTAACTAACCAAATTACGGACACATATGAATGTAGGGGCAATGTATGGAGTTGCTCTTAGGGACAGTCAGACGGAGGTAAATGGTGGAAGTGGTGACCAGTAATGGAAAAAGGTCAACGGATGGTACATGCTGTGGAGACAGCGCTGTGTATGCCATTGGAAGAATAGCTAAACGCGTTACTACATAGTGAATGTGTTACACACTTATAAAACAGCGTTACATGTGTGACAAACCGAATTAGCTAAGATTGGTAAAATGTCACGCAGTTAAATAAAAATACACAAAAATGTCACAACAAAAGAAAATAACAGGTCACGCAGTTAAAGAAAATGACTGCGAAATGTCTCGCAGTTAAAGAAAATACCAATTGTCTCATCGTGTGTGTCTACCGGCGGGAGTATACACATTTTAAAAGCATGCAACAATGTTTCCATTCACGAGACTACCAATGAAACACGAATACTAAAATAGTTGCTGATGTCATTGCAGTCGTTGCGCATTCTTTTTATTTTTCTTTCATACACCCAGTCAAGAAAATTACAGCCTAATTTAATCTCTTTGACAAATTCGCAATTAACTCTGAATTAAGTGCTCGCTTAACAGTAGGTATTACAGGATAGTTCACAGTCGTGTTACCCAGGTGTCTAAAAAGGCCTGCAGTAACTATTCCAGTCACTAGCCTGAGAACACATCCTAGAGTATCGTAGCACTAACAAGACAACTTGGTTCACCAAAGGTTTAAAACGTGCTGGGGTCACGAAAAAGAGGCTGTATACAGCATTTGTTATATCTATATATTCTGAATCTGCGCATATGTACAAAACTTATAAAAGCAAATTAACAATTATATTAAGACCCACTAAAACAGCACTACAGAAAAACAATGTTAAAGGTACCTGGAATTGGATTTAATTTTTTGTTGTTGGTACAAATGGTGGTCCAAATCTAGCAAAACATATTTCATTGTCTGATAAGGATGTGTATATTTAATGCAATCAACGAAGAGCATGCAAAAATACAAATACAACATGTGATAAACTAATATTTAGGTTTCAAGAATGGTGTGTGTAGTAGCTAAAAGGTTGATTCCATAGATACAGTAGAACCAGTTACAAAAAAAGCACCCGTTGGAAACAGCCACCCCTTAAACCCCGTGTTTTTGTCAGATCTACACATTTGTACATCTCACCAGCCTCTGTAATTAGGCCATTTTATCTTGGTCACATGGGTGGCCTATTTAGAAGACTAATATATATGTAGTTTTTTTACCATCCATTTTTTTTACGCACACACACACACACACCCAGGATAATTTAACAATAGTGTTGTTGAGATTTTTGTTTAGATTGCTCAAAGTGTACAGTAGAAAAATATCTACGAAAACACCTTTCATATGTTTATATTGTAGGTTAGCGATGTCAAACATTTGCTGTCATAGCATCATTACTTCAATACCGCAGGAAACCTAAGAACGATTTTATTTTCCAACAAATATTCACATAACTGCTTGATTATTTTTAACCAAACATGCCATAACTTTGTAAGAAAATTTAAAATTGTGTCAGTTTTAACAGGATGTCGGTTAAATTCCAGACTTGTCAACATTTATTGTTTGGGTGACTGCTTTTATACTTCTAGTTGATAAGATACAAGGTGAATGGTTTAATTTCGATACGCCACCATAAAAGGGTGTCATATGACCAGATACCCGGTGCGGCAATCTTTATACATTCAATAAAAATGGTACAGCAAAAATGACACATGGTTTAGAAAATGGTAGAGAAATGTCATACAGTTTAAAAATTACAGACATAGGGCTAACGCCATGATGTTATGACGCTCGTATATACAGTTAGCAAATTAAAGTGTACCACAATTAACTAAGATTAGTCATACAATGCAAGTGTACCAAAACATACATAAACTATAGATGCAGTTCTTACAACGATGCACGTTGTTACATCGATCGTAACAGCGCTAGCCGCACCCCGTTCGTTGCTAAGGCAACCGGAGTCCACAGTCCACGGTCCACTCGTTCGTCTATACTGATGTACTTACCTCGCCCAGTGTTTTAAAATAGCTCTCTGCTATAGCGCGCCCCGACAGGCGTGGTATTACAATAATAATTCATAATCATATTATGTAATACTTGTAGTGATTTTGTTTATATTACTATATTCTGACGATTATGTTCATAATTAATTGTTTTGTACTTCTTGCATTGTTTGGTTAGTTATAACAAATATATTATAATCATACGCAGAGTTTGTTCTTTTCTTCACAGAACCTAGCTTAGATAGATTTAAGTGCAAATGACCGGCTTACGTCCAGTGCGCAAACCAACGCTTTAACAACAATGCTAATATCACTACAGAAAACCGTGTTATTTATCACGCGCATTTCCCGATTACCTTAGCATACAGGTGAATGTGGTAAATACTTAGTTTCAATGCGTTAACATGCAACTAAATGCGATAAATACTTAGTTAAAAAGCATTACCATACAGCTAAATGTGGTAATTCCTTAGTTAAACAGCAGTAACATATAGCTAAATATGGTAATTTCTTAGCTAAAAACGTTAACACGCAGCTAAATGCGGTAATTACTTAGCTTAAAAGCGTTAACATACAACTAAATGTGGTAATTATTTAGGTAAAAAGCGCTAACATACAGCTAAATGTGGTCATTTATTAGCTAAACAGTTTTAACATATGTGGTAATTACTTAACTTAAAAGCGTTAACTTGCAACTAAATATGGTACTTATTTAGCTAAAAATGCTAATTACATAGCTAAAAGTTGTATTTGCTTAGCTTAAAACCGTTAACATGCAGGTAAATATGGTAAATAATTAGCGTAAAATCGCTAACATACAGCTAAATGTGGTAATTTCTTAGCTTAAAAGCGTTAACCTACAGCTAAATGCGGTATTTACTTAGCTAAACTCATTAACATGTAGCTGTATTTGGTACTTACTTAGCTTAAAAGCGTTAACGTACAACTAAAAGTGATATTTACTTTGCGAAAACAAACTTAACATAGAATATGGTATATACTTAGCTAAATAGCGTTAACATACAATTAAAAGTGATACTTAATATGAAAAAAGTTAACATAGAGCTAAATGTGGTACATACGTAGCTAAATAGCGTTAACATACAATTAAAAGTGAAACTTAATATGCTAAAAGCGTTAACACACAGCCAAGCGTGGCAATTACGTAGCTAAAATGTGGTGACATACAAATAAAAGTTATATTTACTTAGCTTAAAAGTGTTAACATGCAGATAAATGTGGTAAACACTTAGCTTAAAAGCATTACATACGTAACTAAGTGTGACAAAATACATATAAAAGCGGTATTTCTTAGACAAATCTGTACTCTCTCTCATTACTCGTGCTACGTATGTTTCATACGATAACCAATGCCCTAAATATGTTAGATGTACGCATACAGGTCAACTCGTCGATGCATACCCGCTGTCTTTATTAGCCAGGCAGGACATCACGTGGTCTACTCCTCTTAGAGACACGACAAAAAGAATAATAATGAAATCCGAATTTCATCTTAGCGGGCATAGAATAAATTACTGCACATCATTGTGCAAATGAGGGGCTTATCTTTCAACTTGTTCAGACATCCAGTGGGCGAACCAACGCTTTAACTACAGCGCTAATATGATTACTTTTAAAACGCGCATTTCCCGAGTACCAAAATCCACTAGTCAACTGTTAGTATCGCCGTAATGCGTCCTTTCGGGAACGCGACAGAGCGGTGTCATATTACGGAATACGCGGTGAATACTTCTGCTCGTACGGCCTACCGCCGCTACACGGCGCATTTCGCGTGTTCCTGAACGAACATTGTTCCGAGTGGACTCACAATGCCAAGAGAGTTCATAGTCCTCTATCTAACGTGTGCGGACAATACTGCATAGCTTATTTGGTGCTTCGATGTAACGGCATACCGATGAACGCTTTCGTCAATACATTTGGTAGCGATTTAGTAGCTAACGATTGTCGCGCTTACCTCATTAATCATCCACGATTGTTATGATTGAAACTCATACGCATAACTTTTATGAAACTATAACCGACGAATCACAGCTCTTTACACCATTCACCGATAACGTACTGAACCCTGATTGATTAGATGTCTCATTCATTGATACCGTACTCAATAACCGTCACGTCAGCGATATGTGGGTTCCCCCTGGGTTTTCCCTAAATAACCGCCACGTCAGCGATATGTGGGTTTTTCCCACTAACCGCTACGTCAGCGATATGTGGGTTTTTCCCGAAATTGAAATAAAAAATTAAAAAAATTAAAATAAAAAAAATTAAAATTAAAAATTAAAAATTTTAAATAAAAATTAAAATTAACCAATGTCTATTTTTAGAAAATTAAAATTAACCAATGTCTATTTTTAGAAAATTAAAATTAACCAATGTCTATTTTTAGCTACCGTCTATTTTTAGCTACCACAAAAAATCGACCCACAATTGGGGGTATGAAAACGACTTACATACTACTTAGGAGGTAAAGAAGTTCATCATTGTTTCAAGGCACCATTTATTTCAACATGCGTGCGTGCGCGCGTGCGTGCGTGCGTTCGTTCGTTCGTGCGTGCGTGCGTGCGTGACAAAGCGAACGTCCGTTGACCTGTGGGTCTCCGTTTAGCCGTACGAGTGAATGCAACGGTTGAGCGCCAGTGGTTGCACCGTTTAGTTCGCGCGCGTGTTATTACCGACAACCCTTAATTTCAGTGAAGTTGAAGAACTGGGCTTTAAAGAAGCCGACAACGCAGAGGTCGACGCCTGAGAAAACAGGCGCCGCGATAAACGCCGTCGATGGTTTGGCCTATACATGCTCAGTCACGAAGAGGCAGAAAGACCCTTGGTGGATGGTGGACCTGCAACAAGTAGTGTTGGTGTACGCAGTCGCCGTCACGAACGTTACAACCGGTCAGTTTCTAGTAATAGTCAGGTTCACTATGTAAATATTTAGAGCATCGTTAAAATTTACAATGATATGTTAATTGTGTGTAGTACTATTGTATCCGCTATCCTGACTTCAAGGTTTGTTACACTTTCACTGGCTGGTAATAACAGGGGCGTAGCGGAAACGATGCATGTGTGGGCAGGTGTGGACACATTTTGTTTGAAGAAAATGTAAGCAATAGTCCCTACCTGAAATAGCACGTGTTTATCTTTCCATCAGTTGCATTTAGTTCATGTTTCTATTGATGTTTTAGACGATACGACAATATGAATTTCCATTCATCATAGTGCACAACAATGTTCGCCGGATTGCATGACGTGGTATATCTAAATATATTAAAGGTTGACATAATTTTTAATAAAATGAACAATTAGATACCAAAACGATTACCACGGATATTTTGCCGGGCACCGGCACAATCACGTATATATACCAACTTTTGCTCAATCGTTTTCGAGATTATTCTGTTTACTATCAGGAAACATTATTATTGGTATCGTGTATTACTTGCTAACAGTCATGCTGTTAGATAGTTGCTGTTAGATAGTTGCCTTGTTGTTGTTGTTGTGGATTTTCTAATTTAAAGTTAAAAAATGTGTGTCGTATATCCGTTGACTATTGCACGAGATTCACTGTTGTAGTAATTTTTGATTTTGGTTGGTATGAAAAGTGGTCAGAATGTTTCTTGAAGCGAATATGTCGGATTTTCACGAACTTTTACATCTGCACTCCAGCCATTTCGTTTTATACTAGTGTAGTGCAACAGTATATTTACGTTTTATACCGTTGTTCTTCGTTATATCTTCAGAGAAAGTGTTTTTTTATTACGCCACCACACCCGACCGGCAAGTGCACACATTATCGCTCATGTAAACACCAGCGGTGTTACCAAGTTTCGCTAACATCTCAAACTACATATTCGGATATTGTCACAGAAGCCGACAAATTAATTGTCAACGAAATTCTTACATTTGTCTGCGACAAAACCAACACGCTACCTTACGATATGCTCGTAAAGCTTCTCACTACTTCTTTGTGAAAAATACGATATTATATTTTTGCAAGAGCTCCGGCTTTCCAGTGAAGATATTACTTTATCGATGTCAATTCATAAATACGTTGATGCTTATGGTATTTGTGGTATTAACTATCAACTACCCCAACAGGTTGGACGCCCATATGCTGGTGTCGGAAAACATTTCTCACGCATGCAAAATAGTTGATCTTCACGATGTTAGACTACTTGGAATTTATGTAGATACAAAGGATGGTAAATTGTTTCCCCTAATTGCATACCTACCTTATCGATCACCGACAACTTCGAAGAGCACTGTGACTATTTAAGTAAATTGCTTCAATTGTACAAGAAAAAGACACCAGCAAAATTGTCATACACCTTGCATGGTGCATAATACTATAGACACACTGATGTTTGGTAAATCTTAAATCATGTGTTAACGATGGGCTGTCAGCCGAACATTATAAACATGGAGATATGTACATAATTATATTACTTTTTGTTAATGGATAGATGATCAGCCATGATGAAACACAAAGCCAAGGAGAAGAGATCCAACATATCAGTGGAAGCGAGGAAAACACTTTATGTAGCAACAAGATGATAAAGATTCTACCAGCAGACAAAGGCGGAGCAACAGTGATTACGAAGGCCAAATAATACGACACGAAGATTGCAGGGGTATTAAGAGATGACAGCACCTACAAGAAATTGGAAAGAGATACCACTAAAGTGCACAAACGTAAACTAGTCAACACCATGAAAGAGTATAAAAGAACCAAGATGATCTCAGATGCCCTATACTACAGTATCTACCCTACATCAGAAACAGTCCCAAGATTCTACGGATTGCCTAAGGTCCACACAAAAATGTACCATTAAAAATTATAGTATCAGGTACATGCAATACAACATACAAGAAGGCAAAGTTCTTAGCCAGTATTCTGAGCCCACTCGTTGAAAAAACACAACATTTTGTGAAAAACAGCACACAATTTGTAAAGAAGATCCAAAAGTTGGAAGTTCCACCAGGGAGAAAAATGGTATCCATTGATGTGACAGCCCTGCTCACTAATATCCCGGTGACAGAGGCGGTATATGTGATTAAGGACCGACTAAACCAGGATACAATACTTAAAGACAGATGTGAACTATCAGTAAACAAGATCACCATAATGTTAGAAATGTGTCTGAACACCACATATTTCATTTATGATGGAGTGTTCTACAAACAGAAGAAGGGAGCAGCCGTGGGTTCACCGGTGTCTCCGATAGTGGCGAACCTATACGTAGAGCATTTTGAAGAAAGCCATCCGTGAAGCACCTCATCCTCCAGACATCTGTTTAAAATATGTAGATGACACATTCACAGTGTTATAAGAGAGTGATGTAGAATATTTCACACATCATCTGAACTCAATGGACGAGAACATTAAGTTCACGGTAGAACCAGAACAGGACAATATGTTAGCCTTTCTAGACAAACGTATATGCCTGAAAGATGATGAATCAACCAAGGTTAAGATATATCGGAAAGCAACCCACACATACCAGTATTTGAACTGGGATTCCAATCACCACTTAGAACACAAACGACCAGTGTTTAGGACACTCCTCAAAAGGGCAGAAAACCTGATAACAGAAGAGGAGGAACATACAAGAACAAGAACATAAAGGTGGATCATATCAAGAAAGTGCTGAAAGCAAACGGTTACAAAACTTGGATGTTTAACACCAGCAACCAATGAGAAGGAAGGAGAACACCACCACAGAAACCAGCAGACGACAACATGCTATAGGTCTGCCCTATATTAATAAACTATCAGAATAATTAGAAAGGATTTTCAAGTCCTATGACATCCCAGTTTACCACAAACCTATCAACGCTCTGAGTTCACTGTTGGTACACCCAAAAGACAGAACACCAAAGGCAGCAAAGTGTGGGGTAGTACATAACATACAACGCCGAGAATGTGACCAACACTATATAGGAGTAACAGCCAGAACACTTGGCACAAGAATTAAAGAACATATATCTTTTCGCCAACCCATATCAGCTATAAGTGAACACAAGCTGAACACAGACCATCAGTGTTCTATAAAGGACGTTAACATTCTAGACCATGAGGAGAACTGGCACAGGAGGAAAATAAAGGAGGCGATTAACATCCACAGAGAGAAACCTACGCTGAACCGAGATGTTGGCCAGGAGCTCCCACCAGTCCTGCTCCTTGTGTCATATGATATTGGTCATGTGACACATCCGCGAGATGGGGTCGAAATATTCAGATCGAATAACACGTTTCTTGAGAGGTAATTATATTTAATAATTATATTACTGGCCATTTTTACACTAGCGCTATTACACACGGACATCTATTTGACTAAAGAGAGCTTCTATTAAAATACAATATTCTTTACAGAATATCTGACCTCCAAATGCCAAATCATATTACTCATTATACTTTTTAGACAATAATAATGTTTTACTTACGAAACTACAAATGAACGATGTATTGCAGAGTGAAAATAGTACCATACTGTATAGGCACCAGCACCACAGTGTCACACATTTAAGCAAACAAATATATTCTAAATAACAAAATAGCAGAAATGCGACAGAAACATAAATCAAATGCAACTGGTGGAAAATCCTGTCGACCTTCGACGTACTCGCCATATGAAGATTAAACGTTTGCGTATTGCGATGTCGTCCGAAGTAAGATCATGAGATGTGTTTAAGAATCCCTGCTCACCGTTCCAGAGCATAAGGCCGACGTCAGTATTCAGTTGATGAATCAGCGTGGGAAATGGCGAGGAGTGTGCGATAATTTCACTGGTAAGCTAGCGAAGACCCAGTACGTGCCATGTCGCAGGCAGCGCCAAGCCAGATTTGAGTTAATCCACCAGATGGCAGGCGACTCGTTCATCTCGATGCACGAAGTCGCGGTGTATGGAACTCCCGAGGGTGAGTAGTTGGGCAGTTTGTTCAGTAAATATTAGATAGGCATCAGTACCGATGCATCACTGTATTTTACTTATATTCCCTGACCTACTTGCTTTTATCAGTTTGTGCAACGGAACTCTTTGAAGCGTCATTCAGGTGAACGCCAAATCTACTTCCACCGAACGGCCTTCGCGTGGTGATGCTGCTATCTATCGCACAATAACAATTGACACCGCCGCGTTAGATTTCCTACAGTGTGACTCTCTTTGATACAGTGTTGTGTACATCCAATTTATGATGAGTTTTCTGTTGTTTTCTTTAGGTCCACATATAGACGCCGAAATCGATGCATCTTATCCAACATTAGATGCTGTGTCGAAGAGACTTAGGAAGTAACGCTTCCAGAGAAGAGTATCTCAGGTGAAGGTTGGAATTTTAAACTTCTTCTTCCCCCTAATCTATGGCGGGTTGCGGACACATCCCGAATCTTTTCCGCTCTCTCAACGACGTGTCTTGGCTTCATCTCGATCTTCTGCCATTTTCTCACGTTCTCTGCTGTCCTTCCCCTTTCTTCATAGTCGGGTTTCAACGGAAATCTACCGTTACATCTTGGACAAACGTATGAAAATATATATACATCTTTAATGGAATGAGATATGAGTCGAAAATATTTAATATTTTCTTTTTTTGGCTTTGCATTTTAATAAAAAAAATCACTTTGAGATTTACATTTTTAAGCAACACCGCTATTGTTGTGTGTATGTATAAGCTCCGTCCAGTTTTACTCCATGCTCCAGCTCAGACGAAGCATCTCCCCTGGTGGAGATATAGTAGGCAATATACCCTAGGGTGAAGATATCCTAGGGCATCTTACCCCGTGGGAAACAACGTAGATTCTGAACGTTTATTGCAAATTAAATTAATGCAGTTGTTTATTGTTTAATGTACTTTTTGATAGTTATAATTAGTAGTCATTCGGCACACATTTTCTTTTGTTTAGGTGTTTGAAAGTTATTCGCATTCGAATAATAACAAGAATAAATATTCCTACTGTAATGATATTTCATATTTAAAATGTACAAAGTATTCGGATTCGTATTTCAATACTTTCAAAAGTTATCGACCTACATGTATGTCGGATACAAGCAAAACAAGAAATGTATTGCTAATATGTTAAACAAATACTCTATGTTTCAGCCTCACCAGGATAACGCTCTCGTCCATTAGAATCGCCTCCAGAGTTCGAAGGAGACGTCTTGGATTAACTGGACGGTTGATGAGAAATTACTTTAGTGCTGATGAGCTGAGAGGTCCAGATGCAGCGGTGAACCCAACGGTGAACCCAACTGTGAACCCAACGGTGAACCCAACGGTGAACCCAACGGTGAACCCAACGGTGAACCCAAAGGTGAACCTTAACGGTGAACCCAACGGTGAACCCAACGGGGTTCTGGAGCTCCTCGTTTACTGTTAACAATTCATTTGCATACTCTCTATATTTGACGTTACTTTTACGATATCGTATTCAATGGTGTGATCTAACATTTGCACAGTTGCCCCTTTTCGGATGTACACAAAGATATCACTGCCATTCACAACGGAACCATGCTACATCATACGCCACGCACAAGGAAACCATGCTACATCATATGCCACGCACAAGGGAACCATGCTACATCATATGCCACGCACAAGGGAACCATGCTACATCATATGCCACGCACAACGGAACCATGCTACATCATATGCCACGCACAACGGAACCATGCTATTTCATATGCCACGCACAACAGAACCATGCTACATCATATGCCACGCACAACAAAACCATGCTACATCATATGCCACGCACAACGGAACCATGCTACATCATATGCCACGCACAACAGAACCACGATAATACTTCGTCAAGCACAACGAGTTCTCGATGTATACTCTTCCACGCACAACATACCATGATACACACTCTGCAATACACAATGGGACCATGATAAATACTTTGCACCACACAAGGGACCATGCTGCATCCTCTGCCACGCACAAGAGGATCATGCTACGTCTTTTGTCACGCGCAAGAGGACCAAGGTAAATCAGTAAAACTATGTGGAATAATTCCTTGGAATTCCCACAATGTATGTGCTTCAGTTGGTGGTCTATGCTACTGTTTGGATAGATGACTTTATACATGCACATGTAATCGTTGCAGCCATTTCTGTTTGTTCCTTCTATTGTGTTGAAAACTGTAAAATGTATTTTCTGTGCACATGTAGACTGTCTTTACAACAGATTATCGCAGTGTCAGATATAGTACATTTTGTTGGCTGACACTGCGCATTATGACATATTTAGCTTAATGGGACCAACCTTAGGTATTATCACATGAAAGCACGATATTGGCTTAGCAGAAATGTCACATATTCACAAAAGGAACACAACCTCAATAAAATACCTGCTATATGAGCTATCTAACCATTTGTCTTGGTCGAATGACATGATTATATGCAATACGTGGGGGCGCCAGCATACACCATTAACATGGCGGTCAAAAAGTGTCAAATAATTATATAAGAACAGTAACTCTGCTCCGTCCGGCGGTTAAGCGCATGCATCAACTCCCCTAGGCTAATGGGTGCTCATTCGTGTAAGCGTACGCGCGTTCCATGTGTTATCAATATAGGCGCGCATAATTGTATATTTGAAGAATGCTGTTTCTTTGTGTAACATCATTTAGTTAGCGCATATTACGAAGGTAGTGTGCTATTCTACATATAACAATGTCTTGTTAAACTGTGAACCTCAGCATTATCTATAAAGTAAAATAATAAATATCATGTAGTACTAGCTGAACGGCTTGCTGCTAGAGTTGACGTGTCTATTTTCACATGTACAATCACAAAAATATAGAACAATTCCTACCAGTGGAAATTTGTAAAATATTTATTGGGCGAATCCGTCGAACTTATCAGATGGCGAAGATGTGTCATCAGGTGTTCCGATATGGAATCATGGAAAATCTTGAAGAGAACAAGGAATTGAATTTGGTGGATTGGATTCTTCGTCTTCTTCTTTGTGCAGTCACCGTATATTAAGTAGAATCTGCTTAATATAAAGAGACCAACGGCTTTTACTGTCTCTTCCAAAAGACACAGGCAAAGTGGGGTGAAAGAAATTGCCCAAGCTTCGAAACGGAGATTATGCTGCGGTGGTTTTTTTTAAAGAATGTCCTTCTCTGGAGTTAGTGAGTCCATCACAAGTTTTTAACATTTCCCTGTGTGGGATCTTTTACTTCCCCTGGCATAGACACCAAGATAGAAGGGACCAACGGCTTTTACTCTCTCTTCCGAAAGACCGAAAGCCCGAAGCTCTACCGCACGACCGCGCCTCACATAACCACCACGCCTCACATGACCACCACACCTCACATGACCACCACGTCTCACATGACCACCGCGCCTCACACGACAACCACGCCTCACACGACCACCACGCCTCACACGACTACCCCATTTGCCCCTCTGAACGACGAAACGCTACATCATTTGCCCCTCTCAACGACGAAACGCTACATCATTTGCCCCGCTCAACGGCGAAACGCTACATCATTTGCCCTGCTCAACGGCGAAACGCTACATCATTTGCCCCTCTCAACGACGAAACGCTACATCGTTTGCCCCTCTCAACGACGAAACGCTACATCATTTGCCCCTCTCAACGACGAAACGCTACATCCTTTGCCCCTCTCAACGACGAAACGCTACATCATTTGCCCCTCTCAACGACGAAACGCTACATCATTTGCCCCTCTCAACGACGAAACGCTACATCAATTTGCCCCTCTCAACGACGAAACGCTACATCATTTGCCCCTCTCAACGACGAAACGCTACATCATTTGCCCCTCTCAACGACGAAACGCTACATAAATTTGCCCCTCTCAACGACGAAACGCTACAAACTTTGCCCCTCTCAACGACGAAACGCTACATCAGTTGTCCCCTCTCAACGACGAAACGCTACAACCTTTGCCCCTCTCAACGACGAAACGCTACATCAGTTGCCCCTCTCAACGACGAAACGCTACATCTTTTGCCCCTCTCAACGACGAAACGCTACATCATTTGCCCCTCTCAACGACGAAACGCTACATCAGTTGCCCCTCTCAACGACGAAACGCTACATCTTTTGCCCCTCTCAACGACGAAACGCTACATCCTTTGCCCCGCTCAACGGCGAAACGCTACATCATTTTCCTTCTCAACGACGAAACGCTACATCATTTGCCCCTCTCAACGACGAAACGCTACATCGTTTGCCCCTCTCAACGACGAAACGCTACATCATTTGCCCTTCTCAACGACGAAACGCTACAACCTTTGCCCATCTCAACGACGAAACGCTACATCGTTTGCCCTCTGAACGATGAAACGCTTCGTTTGCCCGTCACAACGACGAAATGCTACATCGTTTGCCCCTCTCAACGACGAAACGCTACATCATTTGCCCCTCTCAACGACGAAACGCTACATCCTTTGCCCCTCTCAACGACGAAACGCTACATCAGTTGCCCCTCTCAACGACGAAACGCTACATCAGTTTGCCCCTCTCAACGACGAAACGCTACATCATTTGCCCCTCTCAACGACGAAACGCTACATCAGTTGCCCCTCTCAACGACGAAACGCTACATCTTTTGCCCCTCTCAACGACGAAACGCTACATCCTTTGCCCCTCTCAACGGCGAAACGCTACATCATTTTCCTTCTCAACGACGAAACGCTACATCATTTGCCCCTCTCAACGACGAAACGCTACATCGTTTGCCCCTCTCAACGACGAAACGCTACATCATTTGCCCTTCTCAACGACGAAACGCTACAACCTTTGCCCATCTCAACGACGAAACGCTACATCGTTTGCCCCCTCTGAACGATGAAACGCTACATCGTTTGCCCGTCACAACGACGAAATGCTACATCGTTTGCCCCTCTCAACGACGAAACGCTACATCATTTGCCCCTCTCAACGACGAAACGCTACAACCTTTGCCCCTCTCAACGACGAAACGCTACATCATTTGCCCCGCTCAACGGCGAAACGCTACTTCTGCCACGCACAACGAGACCATGCCACACCTCTGACCAAGTGTAACGTGCGTGGTATTTAGAGAGAGTGCCATTATAACGGGTCTAACGTAGAAGATCAACTGACTCTAGTTTAATTGTAATTATACAACATATTTGGTTTGAAAATTATACAGCCGTGCTAGTAAGAGTAAATCCAAAATAATAATGTTAAGTAAGTACAAATTAGTTGTGTGGCCTCACTGGTACAGTATGCGTGCGTACGTGCGTGTGTGCGTGCGTGTGTGCGTGCGTGCGTGCGTGCATAATTGTTTGTGTTATCGTTCTGGTTTTATTCACTTAAAATGGAATAGTTCTTCAGATGTCCCATAGTGAACGTGTTTTAGTTACTGGTCTAAGCTAAAGTGCTACATACTCTATGGCAGGTTTTATAAATAGAAACATGTAATCGTTGACCTCATTTGTATTTGTTCCATCGATTGAGTTGGCAGCTATAAGAGTTATTCTCATTATATACGTGCACTATTCTCTGTTCTGATTGCTGCAGTCGGTAAGCACTGTGCGATGTGACGTCTAAGATTTGATAGGAGCAATCTTGTACTCTAAGAATGAAAGACTCTATTGCTTTAACAGAAATGGCACACATTAAAAAAATTATGAAAACTTCAATAAAGTATTGAGCTTTCTATCCTATTGTCTAGATATTATTGTATGCAATACAATGCATGTCTACGTTATCAATCAGGTGTCCAATACATAATTATAGTGATTAAAACATCGTACACCTTCCATTCGTCACAGTGTAACAACGTTCACCTTCCACACAAGTCACAATGTGACAACGTACACCTTCAAACACTTCACAATATAACAACACACACCTTCACACACTTCACAATATGACAACACACACCTTCACACACTTCACAATATGCAGTGCAATGCATGTTTACGATATCAATCAGGTGTCCAGTACCTAAACACACTTCAAAATGCAACAAGGTACACCTTCACATATTTCACAAAGTGACAACGTACACCTTCCCACACTTCACAACGTGAAAACGTACACCTGCATACACTTCGTCATGTAACAACGTTCACCTTCACATACTTCACAGTGTAATACCGCACACCTTCACACACACACACACACACACACACACACACACACACACACACACACACACACACACACACACACACACACACACACACACACACACACACACACACACACACACACACACACACACACACACACACACGCGCGCGCGCACGCACGCACGCACGCACGCACACACACACACACACACACACGCACGCACACACACACACACACAGTAGTAGTAGAGCTACTACAGCGCGTCAATAACAATACGTCAATGACATGTCCACGAATACAATGTATTATTATTAATACATTTGAACAGTAATTGGAGTTTACTTTTAAAAAATACATATTACTCGTGTCAAGTGTTATTTGCATGCAACCCGTGTTATCTTGACTAGGGTGACGCCTGGTGTTACTGCTGCGCCAGCCGGCCTCGGTGCGTCATCAGGGTGTATGTTAGCTGATGTGTAGCATTTCACGAGGTTTCTCCTACACGTACGCGCGGTCAGTGTTTGAACAGTGACACAAACAGCACCTCTTTGGACGTCGCTTTGAATGCAGCACAGTATATTAGTTCGCCAAGCTCTTCCTGCAAGGTGCCTGAATCTGAATCTGAATATGTCTGCTATTTTAAAACTCATGCTTTGTATGAATACGGAGAGACACGTAGAGCACTAGATAACTTATGACGGGGCTGCTTTCATTGAAAATGAGTTCTGGTGAGGAAAAAATGGACCGGGCTCCATTTACCATGGTCCACTTTCCACCGTGAACAATGGACCGGGGTCCATTTTCAAGGATGGTCGTATGTGGTAAATGAACCCATGTCAATTTTTCACGGTATGGGTCCATATTTCACAATGGAAAATTAACCGGGGGTCCATTTACACACACACACACACACACACACACACACACACACACACACACACACACACACACACACACACACACACACACACACACACACACACACACACACACACACACACACACACACACACACACACACACACACACACACACCACACACACACACACACACACCACACACACACACACACACACACCACACACACATCGTGCACTTTCGTGCATTTCACAATGTCACAACGTACATATTGGTCTACTTCACAGAGTGACAACGTATGCCTTCACACACTAGGTGATAAGGGGCGCATTCATAAATTTCACTACGAGCTATACCTTAACACACTTCACAGTATGACAATGCACACCGTCACACACTTCACAATGTTACACCGTAGCACCTTAACACACGTCAAATATCACAACGTATGCCTTCGCACACTTAACATGGTGACAACATATACTTTCACGCACTTCACAAGGTAGCAACATAAACTTTTAACACACTTAACTGTGACAGCGTACACTTTTGCAAATGTTCACATTTCACATATTTCACAATGTACAACGTACACCTTTACATACCTGATAAGGTACACATTCGCACATTTCACAAGGTGAAAATGAACATCGTCACACACTATGTAATTACATATTCCTTAACACACTTCACAGTGTGATAAAGTACACATTCACCTATTTCACAATGCGACAACGTACACATTCACACAATTCACAATGTGACAACGTACACTGGCACGTACTTCACAATATGAGAACTTACACATTCACAGGTGATAACGTACACCTTCATGAACTTCGTAATGTGACAATGTACACGCTGATACGCTCCAACTTCAAACCCTTCCACAAAGTGACAATGTTCACATTCACACACACTATAAAAGTGTTCTGCTTATTTTTATTTGACAGATGGATAGTGTCGTTACGTTTGAAATAATTCGAACCCTTTGCATCAGAACGGTATGTAGGATGGTCAGTCGAAATGCTAAAAAAACTAATTCATTATTGTTTATTGTTAGCTTCCTAACCTAGGTGTCGGCACTGTGATTGAGGGTTGGAACGACGGGAGGCAGGAGCGAAGGAGGGAAGAACCAGGGAAGAACCAGGGAAGAACCAGGGACGAAGGGTGGAAAACGGAGTAAGAATGTTTTTACTTTCCCTGGTAGATTAGTGTTAACCCAGAACCAATTTGAATGCGTCGTGCGTATGTTTTATTATTCATTTACCATAACCAACAGCGTGTAGCATGTTCAAGACACACAAAATTGAGATTACAAAGAATTTTATTAATATTTGTTACATTAAATACACGTACCTGTTGCACTGCGCCGTATGCAACGGATTCCCACAACAGAAGTACAATTGCAATACTTACAACACGTTACAATTATAAAATGAAACATGACCGCCCGCAGCCGCTGTTAAACCGCTGTAAAACCACTGTAAATATGACAGTTAACTAAACATAGTACAACGAGACGATGTTGAGGTAATAAAAGTTGATTAAATTAGATTTACTACATTTATTATAGCGCAGGGAGAGCTTTTAATAATAATAATCCCTACGTGTTAAAATCCACATACTTTGCATACAGTTCACGTAGCCACAATAAAGTTATCGTGATATTCCGATGTCAGGTCCCAAGCTACAACGCACTGTTCCCGTTAAACATAAGTGATACTCTAGTATGACGTATACCACCGTTAACTTGGCGGAATATGTCCAATACATTTGCATCAGTTGCTGGTCGATTCCAGATTATAACTCACGGACCACACATAGTATACTTGCATGCCGACAACATGCTAGTCAAATATCTTGTAAATATGGCATAAACTACACATTTGGTCTCTGAGTATGTCACCTAACATGCGGAAAACCACGAACACTGACAAGAGGTCATAGGTATCGGCAATGTGGCGGCCATCTTGAATTAATTGTGTTCAACAGGAACACGTACGCGCCTGCCCGCCCTTCTTTTAATCAGATAACATAATTATTTAACCCGTTCCCTGCTACACCTCTTTTGATATGTACCAGCATATCTTACTTATCTTACATGTAGACATCTTACATGTAGATTTACGAGGTGCGTTAGTACGCGTTCAACGACCATGTGTCACTGGTCGCCATAGACAACGCAGCATTAGTGGCGTGTTCAGTTACAAGTTGTCACGTTTTTACCGCCGCTGAGAGGCAACTTGTGCCCCGTGTCGGGTGTTAGTGTTGAGTGGTTCGTTCGACGTCGGTGTCGGTAATAAAACAATTGTTAAATCACTAGCTATGTACATACTGTCTTAGCATGACAGTCCCTACAAGGCGCAGGGAAACCACCTGCCCCCCCCACATGTAGTATAGCATACGTTTTCGTACGAGTCCCGTACGGTTTGATCTTGCTAACCCTTCAAGTGATGCATGTCAGCGAAATGTCACTTTCCTTCATTGAACATCACATTGCTAGCAAGTTCTTTGTAAAAATCGCGCCATCTGGCGGATCAGTCACACACTGCTGCCTGGTGGACACCGGCAAAGCACAGCGCTAATTAAGGCCAGACGTTTGTTTTCCTGGTTGTAGTCTAACATTGGCCTGATCGTATCCTGACGTTGTCTAGTCCGATGTCGCCTGAGTATTCGTGTCCGCGAGTAGCTACGAACCCGATCTGCAGCCAGAAAGAACAACGAATCAGCTGTTTAGTTCCAGTAATTAAAGAGTAGTAGACCTATTTCTGACATGGTCCTATGAACTTCAAAATAATTATCTCGATGACTTTTGTAGTATGTGGGTTTTACGCCACGGATCTTCATTTGCGAAAATAAAGATTGCATCAGAATTATTAATATTACAAGGCACAGAAATTATTATAATAAAATAATAAAAAAAATTCAGTGAATGAGTTATGAAAATGTTGGGTTGTTTACACGTTTTATCTATAAACAGGAGAAACAAGTCTTTTTCTCAGAATCACCTACTGTATATAAAATGCGTAATAACTTAAAATCATAATCTATCAGGCTACCGAAGGTGACCGAAACGTTCAGTGAGCACATTTGAAAAGTTGTGGTTAAAAAGATTCTTGACTAAACAATGTGACAGTTTTGAATCACTTACCCGGTCTGTCGATTTGATGTCAACAGTGACAGCGGCGTCCCACCATCTGTGTCCGAGGTCCTTCGTGCGGAACCAGAGTTCCGTCACATCGCCCCCCATTGATTTCTTCACCAGCTGTAGTTTGTATATGTGGAAGCCGTACATGTGGTAGTTAAATCGTACACAGTGTTTGCCGGTCGCTCCAAGCGCCGGGGCGTAGAGCCTGCACGAAACGAAACGTTGCGTTATTACTGGTGCATTCATTTCGCTACCCGTCAGCTCTAAATGCGATTTCTTCAGCACGCTGCGTGAGTTTAACTTCTCATCGTAACATTGTGCGACCTATTTCAAGACTGAACATATACTTTCAAGCATATTATTATATTGTATTTTGTGTCATTTATATCGGAAAGGAATGTATCTCTGCTATATGTTATGGCGGGACAATGATAGCAATGTTGTAGGGTATGAGACGCAGTGTGCTTACGCGGCTTTATCTCCGAATTCACGGGGGCTGCTCGTCTCGATGAACGCGTAGTATTGACCATTGTAGGCGGCGTCCGGTCCGGTTTCTCCGGACGGTGTCGGGCCGGACAGTAGTGTCCAGTCGAAGTTGTCACTCGCCGACTGTGACATGTCGCACAGAGTCTTTCTGCCGGCGCTATTTTCGAAGCTGCACTTCCAGTTGACATAGGACGAGTTAGGCGACCTTGTCGTTGTTGATGTTGTCGTTGTTGTTGTTGATGTTGTTGTTGCTGCACCAGCATTGTCTGTTAAAATAGCGTGAATAACTGTGAGTATATGGCAGGAGTGATAATGATAGTTATGATGGCGGTCATCGTGACAGAAGACGGACAGAAGACTGATGCAAAACATAAATAACAATAAAGGCAATAATTGTAATACAATGCCAGAATGCCAGCCATCATAACAATGGCAATAAATATTACTATAACAAAAGGAAGTTGTGCATTATCTTATCGAGGCGATGTCACCATCGAAACTATTAGAAGAAGATGATGAAGAAGAATAAAATAACGGAAAATATCAGTTATACGAACTTCGGTTATACCGGCACACATTCACGATGTCACACAGTATGCATGGTATCTGATTCACAAGACTTGCAGTAAACTTACTGAACACGGCTCTGTGGAGTTTGCTCAAGGTGTTTTGGTCTCCGAGCGAGTTGAAGTTATTCACGAGCACGACGCGAGTGCTACTTCCGGCGATGTTATTGAGCTCGTTCGAATCGACCCCAGACCCTACACCAACAGCGAACATCTTGATGCCTGCCCGCCTCACATCTCGCGCCCTCGCCAGGGCGTTCGACTTGTCGCCGGACGCTGACTGCCCGTCGGTTAGCAGGACGCAGACATTGGGCGCGTCCGAGCGGTCACCGCGATTCGATTGGAAGACCGTGCTACGAACCATATTCAGACCGCCAGCGATGTCCGTCGTGTGCATGTTGCGTCCGACGTCATTAAGCAGCGCCTGCAAGTCATGCAGACTGTTGTGTGCGCGCAGGTCGAAGTGCATCTTGGGCTTGTCTCCGAACGTGACGACACTGACGCGCACGCAGTCCCGTCCGGTCGTCAGGTCGGCGACGAAGCGGCTAATGAAGGCACTCATCTTCGCCCAGTTGTCGGCGGTAACGCTCGCCGATGAGTCGATGAGGAAGGCGAGGTCGGTCTTCTTGCAGGCGGCTGAAACAGGCGAAGACGGGCGTGAAATACGACAGCATGGCTAATCGTTGTCCTTTCAAGTTCACATAGCGTATTTTCGGTCAGATTGTGATCATGGTACGAATTATTCGACCAGAATGTGTTCATGGTTTGATCTCTCGTAACTGCGATTAGATTTTCTGGATTTATCACTGCTCATTTTAGAAGACAAATCATTGAAATCAGTAGCCCAAGGATACTGAATTGCCATAATTGGAGACCTGACTAGTGTTGATTGGTCAGGCTACACCAGTAGTGACATTGAGAGCAACATGACTAGATGGAGCAGGAGGACGACATGGAAGTAAGAAGTCGTGGCATACCTGGTCGGGTGGTTCTAATAGCCGGTGGTGGGGTGTTGGGTGGTTGTTGGTAGCCATCCATCGGTTCTGAACAACAGACGAACATCAATACTAATTAATATGAGACAATTAGGCATATCATACATCATTATGTCGTTTTTACTTAGATCAATCAATTGTAACTGCAATTGCAGTGTGTTAATACGGGAAAGTGAACGAAACAGTTAAAACGTTTTGTTTCCAGTAGTTCCTGTGAATTTGTCAGAGGGCGCCACCGAGTATAGTAACGAATTAATCTCAAAGCGACATTAAAGAAAAAAGATGGTCGTCTCAAAAGCTTTTGTTTGTGAATAAATAGTGGGATAAAGCAAGAAGTTAATAACTGAAATGCGAAAAACATAGCAACAGGATTCGTAACTGGAGAGCTGTGTTTCCTCGTTACACGTTACTTAAAGATTCTTTTTAATTTAATAACATAACTAAAATAATTTGCTTTGTTTTTTTATTTCGTTTCCAGAATACTAACCAGTTGGAAGCGACATTGGTTGATGTTTACATAAGTAGCCACAGACATCACAATAGTCCGTTTCATATCGAGGCAAACCAAGCCATTCATACCTGCAACGATACTAGCGCGGAAGCCTCGCTTAGCTGTGGCCCATGGCACGTCCCAGTTGGACTTGAAAATAATCATCATCTCGTTTGTTAAGCTCTTTGTCGCGTCTGATGGACGCTTGTAGCAGCAATGTCTGAAAGACAGCAAACGGTGAGTTACTTGATATAGCGCATTTACAGGGTCTGGTAAAATACTTAATAGTATCAGCTCTTAATATCAACACCGTTACCAATTGTGCATGTTTAACACAATACCTTTTATATCCTGAACAAAATAACTACGTCCGGTTTTGTTATATCTCAGCATTAACTGGTTCACAGTTCACGGTATTTCGAGTGTTTGTAATTTGGGACATACAAACAAACTTGTTTTGATTGCGATTCTAATCTGAGGACGTGAGAAAAATAATAACCTCGGTCAATGGGTGGGTTCGTTTGGTTGCTCGATAACGGCACACAGTACGCGCCATTAATCATCAGATCGCTGTTGATATCAATCGTTTATTATTTCATTCATGTTGCACTCAGTGCCCTCTACGTCATTCACTGCTTCAACCAATCACCGTCAAGCGGAAACATAACATCATCGGCTTTATTTACCTCGGGCCCTGCAGTCCTATGTCTTTCCCGTGACGCACTTCGACCCAGTGGTAGCACTGTTTGTCGTTGTGGCAGTAAACTCCAAAGTCGTCCTCAAACTTCAGTACGACATGGTGGTTGGCAGGAGCCTGTAACACACACACATTGTCAAATAGTGTTACACACAGACAAAGCCTATTAGACGCTATCAATGCAACAGCCATATGACCATATTAATAGCTATTTAATTGGAAATGATTTGCGTTAAACCGTTGAATTCTGTTCAGAATAATTATTGAGGTACAAGAGGGAATGGGTTGTTAAGATAATGTTATTGTAATATTCTTATCGCCCACTGCGCGAGCCACGACCGACTTGCAGTGGACACGAAGACGGATGATCGGACTTACCGTGATGAGCCAGTTGCATTGCTGCCGGCTGTCGTAGTGTCGTGGGCTGTCGTAGCCAGGAGACTTGATGATGGTGGGTGTGTTGGTCACACGGATCTCTCCGCCACACTGAGCTGTAACAATGCAGTGACGCCGTCAATGGCTGCTACAACTAGCAATATGTAACAAGATGTAACAAGGTTGCCGTCCAATGCTACACGCACCAGACGGCAACTGGACAAGGAAGCCATTGGATTATCTGAAGTCCAAAAACTGTGAAACCCACAGCACAACATATACATACTTGTCTTATTCAATCGCATTAAATACGATTGTATGATGAAACGTTAATGTGGCGGAAGAATGTGTTTTTTATGAAAACTAAAAAGTATTTTAGTTTTACTAGATAGAACAGCTGGACATCTTGACTACTTTCTAGCCAACAGTAACTTACCGTTGAGAGAGTTCGCCACATTCTCGCAGTAGTCGCCACTGAAGCCAAAGGGACACTTGCACTTGTGGCAGTTGTTCGGGTCTTGGTAGCCGGAGCGCTCACAAGGCCGTGATAGCTGATGATCTCCGCAGATCTCTGCAGATACGAAAAGACACACGTTATGGCCGAGTCGACACGGGTGGCTGAACATGACAAAAGGCCGAGTCGACACGCGTGCTTCAATGGTTCGAGTGTTTTGACCTGCTATTTCAGCAAAACCTTTATGTGGAAAATAGCAGGGTTTTTGAAAATAGATGGCGGTGCCGCTCTCGAAAGAAATCTAACTTCTCCAATGTTCTACGTATGGACTTAGTTTTTTTATTATACTGAAGTATCCGTAGGGTGTGGAAAGAAACTCACTGGTGCAGTAGGCGAGATTGATGATCTTGGCGTCGCTGAAAGACAACTCGACTCTCTGGCCCATGTTCGGCTGGTACTCGTTGTCAAGTGCCTCCATCGTGTTGCCGCCGTTCTTGGAGCCAGACTAGAACCAACAATACCACACATACTTAGCTTTATATTTACAAAACATGTATTTGACACTACAGCAGTGCGACTCGACAACTGGAAGTAGACTGCCGCGACGCCATCTACAATTAATGCTGAAGTTTACGTTGCCTTTTCCACGTTACCATAATGCTACTAAACATAATGTGGATATATTGTAGAAAAGATCCATCATGAAATACCTACTTTGGGGCCGTAGTGCATGATGGAGCCGACGTTGTAGGGTACGCCTAAGTTATCCGTGCGCCTCTTGAAAAACTGGCCGGCCAAGTAGCCGACGTTGTTCCACAGCACCCTAATGGAGTCGTCTCGGTCTGATCGCTGCTGTTCGTGCCACATGCCGAGGACGTGGCCGATCTCGTGGACCGGCGTGCCGATCTATGAAACGCAACATACAGTCTCAGAGGTGTGTATCACAACATGACAATACATTCTTTAAATAGTTCTGTTGCGTTGAAAACAGTTGGGAATCATTCACTAATTGTGAACGTGATCCTGAACCAAACGAAACGTTCTCTAAGCCGATAGTGACAAAAGGTGTGACATCGACAAAACAGGATATATTTACGATGATAATTCATTGTTGATAGGAACGCAACGAATGCAACGGCATCCATGTCTGGTATGCACCGAATGACACAAAGTGATGTGCTAACGCGTTATTGCAAGTTACAAGCTTTATGGAGTATGGCGAAAAATGTTAACTCCGCCAGCGGTATTCGGCGAAGATTCTATGGAGAAGTATGCACCCTCGGGGTAACGGCTCCGTCAGTGTCAATCAAATATGACAACGTTCAGACGGCGGAACGAAGCAAACAAAGGAAGTGACGACATACCTCCTTCAGGCAGATTGAGTGCAAATTCAACTGCTGCGGAATGGGAGCAACTCGGCCAACGAACGAGTAGCACCTGTAACATACATCGAATTCTTCGTTGTTCAACAGCTCACGAACGGGAACTGTTAGCTTGGCAGTTAGCATATTTTAACGCCGTCTGTTTTTATTGCTCTTTCCGCATGTTTGCACTTTAGTTGAATAGGTTCGTTGTATTGTGGTGTACCATAATTCATCCTAGGCATTTATGACACACTCCAAACAATAGCTTCAGTGTATTACTATTGTTACTGCTTCTTCTATTACTACTACTACAACTACTACTACTACAACCATGCTCATCATCACCACCACCACTATTAGTATTATTATTATAATCATCATCATCATTATGACTATTATCAGTAGTAATAATAATAATAGCAGCAACAACAACAAGAAATGTAAGCGTCGTTGTACTTTCCTCTGACCACTTATCCCTGCCCACTACGTACTTTCCTCTGACCACTTATCAATGCCCACAACGTACTTTCCTCTGATCACTTACCCCTGCCCACTACGTACTTTCCTTTGACCACTTACTCCTGCCCACTACGTACTTTCGTCTGACCACTTATCAATGTCCACTATGTACTTTCCTCTGACCACGTATTCCTGCCCACTACGTACTTTCCTCTGACCACGTATCCCTGTCCACTACGTACTTTCCTCTGACCACTTATCCCTACCCACTATGTACTTTCCTCTGACCACTTATCAATGCCCACTATGTACTTTCCTCTGACCACTTATCCCTACCCACTATGTACTTTCCTCTGACCACTTACCCCTGCCCACTACGTATTTTCCTCTGACCACGTATCCCTGTCCACTACGTACTTTCCTCTGACCACTTATCAATGCCCACTATGTACTTTCCTCTGACCACTTATCCCTACTCACTATGTACTTTCCTCTGACCACTTACCCCTGCCCACTACGTACTTTCCTCTGACCACTTACTCCTGCCCACTACGTACTTTCCTCTGACCACTTACCCCTGCCCACTACGTACTTTCCTCTGACCACTTATCGCTGCCCACTGCGTACTTTCCTCTGACCACTTACCCCTGCCCACTGCGAGTGATAAGCAGATGATGGTCAGTGAAACGCTCATTGGTGCCGAGTTCACTGAAGCGTGCACACGTGTTGTCTTCCCATTGTTTGAAGGCGTTCCGGATGATCCGCCTCTCGGAGGTGGCTGTAGATCACACAGAATCACTAATTACCACCGTAGTCTGGCTAACATCGACACAACTCACCTATTGCAAACACCCTCTGAGAGCATGAAAATGGGGTGGTTCAATGGTCTGTGATAACTGTGATAACTGTTGACATCTTCATGTGCAGAAACAGGACAAAACAATTTGAATCTACTGGAAAACCGTCAACAGCGCCAATCTAAAGATCTGAAGATCCGATTGTTTCTCTCGGTCGAATCGACGAACACGATAAAACATAAACGATGTTTAGCTGCCACTGCGGCGAAGACATCGAGTGATAAGATGCAATCACGCACCCATCTGTGTCACACTGAAGTGTGGCCATGATCTGATAACTGCCTTTCACGAGAAGGACGCCTTTCGCGGTGCCGTTAGTGTCGGTTGTCACGCACTCGTTGGCACGGGCGAACTTGCACGAACACACGCTCCAATACCAGATGGATAAACGGAGCGATCTCGTTAAGCAGCTGAATATATGGCGATGACACTGATAAAACCCGCACCGAGGTTGTTTGGTTAGTTTGATAGTGTACGGGAAGATCATCGACCGACAAAACGGGAACAAAAATAGGGACCCCGAATGAACGCTGTGTAAATAAGTATATATGGCAATAGGTAAGGTAAAGGTAAAGTCATCCCCCAGGCATTAAGCCTTAGGAAGCCATGAAGGCTTATATGGCCAGTGCTTAAACCTGGTTTCTGTAGTGCGAAGCAACTTAGAGTGCAGTTATACTGACTCTCCTGGACGGGACACTAGTCCATCGCAGGTACCTTCCAAACAGTGTTTGTACTCATTTGCAGCTGAGTAGACTGAGGCAAAGTAGGGTAAACGAAATTGCCTAAGCTTCGAAAACGAACCGTGCCCAGTGTGGGTCTTGAACTCACAACCCTCGAATTTAGAGTCCAACACCAACACCTTAACCACTAGGCCACGGCTGCCCCCCGGCAATAGACAGCGGTGTTATTCCGGTGATTGAACTATAAGAACGAACACCTTTCGCGCAGTAATCGCGTGGCTAGATGGTTGCACGAGAAGTTGAAATGATATTTAAGTGAAAAGAAAACTGTATGGTAACGGTATGACACACTGAACACAGACAAACCATTTATCAGCGAGGGTCTATTGCTGGAAACAAACACCGACTATATTAGAAACTCGCCCCGTGTGCTTACTGTGGTTGCCGTCGAATTTCCAGTGGATGGGCATGTCCCAGCGGAGGAAGGCACTCTGGTCGATGGTCCTCTTCTTCCTGCCGCCGGACTGCATGTGGTCGTACTCCTGCTGCAGCAGCTCGTCCACTTGATCCTCAACCAGCCAGATGCACTTGTCGAACAACAGTTTGTCGTGGTCGGGCTCCGAGTCCATCTCCTGCAACGACAACTCATCAGTCAGCTCCTGTCGTTTGCGCCATTCATATGTAAAAAAAGTGTGTAAAATCATATTCTACATTATAAACTAGATCTACCGTAACGCTTGTTCGTACCGGACGCACCTGGACGTCGTAGGCGAATCCTCTTGCATTCGTAGCCACCATCATCTTCAACTGGTGCACCTTTTCCACCGTACGCTTCCACTTCTGTTGCGAGAAACCGTGGTACGTATACAACTGATCGGGACTCCCATTTTCCGGCTTCCACATGTTCGTCGAATCGTGGACGCTTCGCGCCTGAAACAAGATAGTGAAATGTTAAAATACCAAAGTAAACTTGCAATGCGTCAAGCGTAACAATGCGATAAAACGTAAACAGTTTTACTTGTCATCTTATAAAAATATTGGCAACACGATGTAACAAAATCCGGCAATGTTAGGTTAACGGTCCATGTTACAACATATCATCGTTTGTGAGCAATGACGTATGCGCTGTGTTATAATCTGGTCAACAGGTGCACGTTACGTCTATCACTGACCCTGAACAACTCTGTTGGTCAAGAATATCGCAAACATCAAACAGCAAATTGCTTAACAACAAAACCGTGTACGAACTCGGCTCTTCGGCGCCATCGTTGGTATATGCGGGCTTTTTTCTTGTGTCGGCACCGGGGCATCCGACCTGGTCCACCGGCTTTCTGGTAAGCTATTTGATTACCCCCGAGATTAAGCACAGTTCACGGTACTGACGATTGAACCCTAACGATAAACCGAGGTCACGGCGTCGATCAGCCCGCAGGCGAATAAATGGGGCCTGATAAGCCAAACCGCAACACAACAAATGAAACTTGGGTCACGAACTTATCCATGATCGCTGGCCACACTCTGATTGCCTCTCACTGCATTGACCCTGACTCTAATGGACAGTCATAGTCAAATGATGCCTTCTTATGGACAACGCCTTTTAATTTTATTATCTCGACATCAACCACATCACGCGTGAATCTCATAAACCTACGACCTTATAACGTCAACGTCCAAACAACATCTCTATTTTTAGTTGGCTCTTGAAACGTTCTGTTCTTCTCGCGAGTGGCATATATTCAGTACGACCAGCCAGACCCTTTGTGGCAGAGTTTCAATAGCGAGAGCTTAAATCTTTCACTGCATAAGACTGGGGCTGTCGACATAAATTCGGCATAAATCGGGTGCCACTGCGTCGGTTCAGATGCTTCAAGAGTCTCCGTTCGGCTCAGGTGACACACCAGTGATATGTTTGACTTCGTGCAGGGGTAGCAGATTTCGGGACACGCAAACTGCCCCAAGTAATAAGCCTGACACCGCCGCCTTAATAACGGTGGAAACGGCCGCGCCGCTTCTAACTGGAGGCAGTGTTTCAGTTTACCTGATAGGGTTAGAATTTCGGCTAGGGTGAATGTTAGGTCAGATTTGGGATAGTGCTACTACTATCGTGTAACCTAGCATTGGGTTGCAGCTGTTAGAAACTCGAACAAGCCGTGGTGTTCAACTCCCCGGTTCACTCAGCTGTGAAATTAGTAGTTGACTGTAAAAGGGAGCAATTATGGGTAAATATGTTTCGCTCGATAATTATTGCGTGACTTAATGACAACCCCGAAAGTCGACAAGCACTTTTTACTTTAATATGGCCAACCCTGACGTTAACCCAACAACCCTAACCGTAGCCAGCCGACAAAGCTAAGTGTTGCTAATTACCACTGGACACAATGTAGGGGTAGACTAGGTGGGAGTGGCGTATACGGCAGTGTTAATTGTGCAACGTCACGTGCAACGAGTGCTGACAAAATACGACACGGCAAAGACTCAGGGAAAGTTCGCACGGTCGCCGACGTGCGTGTTTGCGGCTGTGGTACGTGTGTCTCGCGTCGTGTAAATTCACACTATGGTGAGAAATGATACCTGTGAGTAATGAGAGTATGCAAAATAAAGGTCAGATGCAAATTTAGGTCTATCACATTCCGAACACGAGAAACCACAAACTCAGGACGCCATACGTAACTAGAAAACTGAGCTTGCCAAAGAAGCCCCCAATTGTACTGTGAACCTGATCGGTAAACTGCCACCAACACGCCTCTGTCCCACCTAGTTACGTTAATGGAACGTGACGTGGGCTTCCAAACAGATGTGCTCCGAGCCATAACCCGAATTATCCGTATATCCGCGTAGCGCCTGGTGTCAACTTGGGGCGGCGATGTTGACCAAACAAAACAAACTTTGACATTGCAAACTCGATGGTGGTGGCCAGACGAAGCTTCTCCATCCAAAACACACGACGACAGTCGTGCACCACAGTTATGCGCGTGGTCGTGTTTGACAGTTGTAAACCAATGCGAGCGGGCATGCGGTGCACTCGTGCACACTGATTATTTATTCCGAACGCAAAAAGCGATCTCGGCTAAACCACCGTAGCAAGAACCTAAAAGGCCCTAAAAAGAGATTTCATCGGTTTCAGTTGTAGCACGAACAGGCCCTAAAAGTTATTTCACAGGCTTCATTTGTAGCCTACGATACACTACAATATCGTTCAGCTGATTTAGTACGCTGAAGAAAAAATTGTGGACAATGCCCTAATCGGAGCCGCCCCAAAGTGACGCGCTGTACAATTAACTTTGCACAACGCGTAAACAACGTATAACTAGCCGCTTATTGTGTTGTTGTTGTGTGTCGCGCTTCACGCGGCAACAAACAGTTCGCCTCAGATATGATCGAAACGACTGCGATTTACAAAGATTGTGAATCCCGCTGGACGTCCGTTTGAGAGCCAAAAATACGTTACGACCGCCCGAATGTCCGGGTCACACCATAATTATTATTGCACAACCCGGGTGTGTGTGTTTACGTGTGATCTAAACATACATGACGCTTCTGCACTCTGTGAATAGTTGACAGTAACTTGAGTTGGTAGTTCGTTCATAAAACATTACAGAAAGTAAGATTACTACTTGCTCTGAATCAGTGAGTAAGACGAGGCCACAACACTACACGTGTGCTCTTGGTCGGCCGAGACACCATAAAGGTGGTGAAAGAATAAAACGACTTTACGACTTAGCCAACAAGACATTAAGTTTGTGCTGTTGTTGATGCTGAAGGCATAGTAAGGACAAGTCCTTTCTTTTCTAACACGTGTTAGCTTGTGTGGCACTTCCTATACAAAGCAGAGATCGTAAGTTTGAATGGGGCGTAGACATCCATGTGGGACTTAACCGTGTATGTTAGATGTATACAGGATTAAATCTGTTGTTGTCGTGAACGTGGGTGGCGGAGACAACGACAACTACCAGTCGACGACCATTACTTCAACGACAGCAATAATAGTGTCCAGATCCGTTTCAGTACGTGTCCTGGCGTGATTGATTAATGATGAGATAAATGCGCCAGAAAACGGAGAACGGGAGGAGATCCCGTGATGCGGACGACGTATTCACTGCAGTCGGCCATCCTCCGACATACATCCTACGTCAGTTTCCAGTTTGACTCGTCTCTCTCAGAGGAGATGCTCGAGCGATCATCTTAAATGTCGTCTTTATGAATATGAGTGATGTTATTATTTGTACTTTATGAAACTTTGTCAAAGCAAAAATTCACACCCGTCCCACTTCGGAAAACACCTATGATGTTATTTTCTCATTTACTGAAACGATGTCGGGAAAAAACGTCGTCTGTACCTGATAATAACGTCTACATATCGCGATCGACATTTAATTGGAACCGTTAGTAACGACAAGCGTGACTGAGCCGTGACTGTTTTTTACTGCCTCTGCGCCTTTTGCGGTCTGGAGATAACTGATAGCCAACCCCGACACCGGCGCTAAATCACCTGTCGCTACGCTTCAGAGACGACGAATATCATTGAGAAACGTGTAGTTTAGACCTATGTCTCGGTGTCGTTGTGGGCCAGCGCCAGTACCACTCGGCATCTGTCGGTTCAGTGTCGCGCGCTGGGCCCTCCGTGACACACATGTCGCCATGTCGCACAAAGGGCGGATCATCATTCATCTTCAAGGAAAAACAAGATGTCTGTGAGGTGTGGGTGTCACCCGGGTGACGGAGTCGCGGTGGTTCATTCAGAGGCGACGGACAAGTGTCAAAGGACAACAGTAAAATCTCCACAATCTGTCACTGTCATGTCGCATGACCATATTGTTTATCATCAAGACGACGAGTGCGCTTCTTTTTCTTTCAGCCATGGCAAGAGCTCCGCTCCCATCTGTTGATCGGATGGTACCGTGTGTCCATCTGTGTCATTACTGTCGATTATGTACGTCTTGTCCGTCAATCCTAAGTCTAAGCAGTCGTAAAATGGATCAGTAATTGACACTCTGCCTGACGACTGCAAACATGTCCAGCCACCTATCCTATGTTGTGGGCATCTACGGACGTTTTTGTCGTCATGTCCCGGTGACCTAGATGGAGTATTGACCCACAGTCTCGCTATATCATCATCCATGAACCTAGTCCGTAACGTCACCATACCCTTCTAATTTGTCTCGATTCTTTCACATCGGTCTACATTGTCACCTGCCGTAAAAAGTAACACGTACTTAATCAACCTATATTTAATTCTGTTGTCGTGATAAATGCAGAGCGACCTTTTTCAATTTCATTGAAATTTATTTATTTTCGCAGCCACAGAACTGCAGTGCTGGCGATGCCGTCATCGTAGCTACCCCTGTCGGTCACGAAGACGTTGACACTAGCCCTGGTTGGGGACATAAACCGATCGTTTTAACTGCAGACAAACGTTAACGCGGCCTCGTTATTGGCGAAGCGGTACAACCTGTTACACAACCAAGTCGCCGTAAATAGCGGGTCAACAGACGAGGTCACACATAAAAGTCATTTACGATTACCAGACTAACAATGATAACAGACCACGAATACAGATTTATTGTGCGCCCACAGTCACGAAACACAATGGAGTGTGAGCGGTACTGAGTGATCGTCGCCCTTGTCTGGTGACAATAAATGCTAAATATGTACATCACGTTGACAGCAACAGAAAGACACTGTTCGCGGCTCGTCAATAAATGTTCCCAGTGACGAGACAACAGCGCTGCGGTACTTTGACAGTCGCATTTTGTCTCAACTGGATCCGCTGGACAAAGTCGTTGTTGAAGACGGCGACCGATGGGTCTCCATTGATGTCAAGCATACACCATAGGCCGTCTGCAATCTCCAGAGATGTCTCGTCGCAACCAGCGCCAGTGCTGGAACAGCTGTTTCGTCGGTGCCTCGCTGGCAGGGCGAGGTCGTTTCACTCTTCCTACGATTAATGTTATTTTGGGCGGTTGGATCTTCGCATATGTGTCATCTACGGCTGGGTGGGTTACAACGTCACTTGTTGTAAGGATACGTAAGGAGGTTCAAGTGACAAGAAGACGGGAAAAAGGGTAAATTATCTGATATTATAATTGAGGGGTGTATACACAATAACGCTGTCAGCAGAGCAGGTGACATAACTGTGAACATGTAAATAAAATATAATGCTGTAAGATTTTGACAGGAAACATATTATCTGATTTGATCAACATTGATCGGAAGTTGGTGTATACGTAGGTACACTAGCACATTACAACGACGACGTTTCGAACGCCTGCTGGGCAGAAGTTTGTCGTGTATTCGGCTCGTCGCTCGCGGGCTAACGCCGAGATATGCCCCTCCTCTTCTTCCGGTCAACCGAACCGACCCCCCGTCAGATGGCGATGCTTCGTAAAATCACCCACCCCTGTAGCTGCGGCATCGCCAGGTCACGCAACATGACATCATCCATCGTGCAGGGGCATCGCGAGGCCATTACCGGGGTTTACGACGTTCCTCTGTGCGCGAGGGTAGACGAGGAGAGCGTGTCAACGTCGCCCCGCCAGGCTCCAGTGGGCGCTCAGCCGTGTCCACGGCGTTGTACGTAACTGACGCCTCTACGCAGAGATATAGAACACATTGCTTTTTTCCGCTGAAGCTCACAGCCTCATCAGTAACCATTGGATCATACCGGGGTGAAGAGAACGCGAATGCTTTTGCACGACAACACGTCATGTCTCTGGAGTCTGTTTGCGTTACCAAAGGGGTAGCTCCTCCCCATTCCGGTAAATCTCGCAGATGCCCATTAAATGCTGAACTCGTCTAGGGTGTTGACATGTAGACTGCTGTTCACCGGCGCTTCACGAGACCCAGAACATTGCACGGTTGTCTTGTTAAAGGGTTTACGTATGACGTTAGTCGGAAAAGAAAATACTATATGTGAAAATGTATTTTTAAATCGGTGTACCCCTTTTAGTCAACTGACAAAGAGTATCACTCATATATGCATGGAGACACATTCACACCAGGCCCTGCACATACCCGTCTAGCGCATAAACATGGTTGCTACCCGTCGTGTTTAATATTTAAATAGACAAAGTACAATGTCTTTGTCTCGTCCGTCGGACTCACGCAACAGGGACTGTCGATCAATACACTGGAAAAAGTAAGAAAGACTTACTTCCGAAGCCGTCCACATCACGATCAACTGGGTGATTATTGCCGCTACGCTCAGTTTCATGCTTGCTCTTCAAGGAGTGCTAAGACCGAAAACAAAGGTGTTCCTTCTCGCTTCTTGAAGCCTCAGTCTTCTTGATCGAGTAGACGAATACCTCCGTCTACCAACAACTCTCTGTTTCAGTCTCGGTATCTGCCCCGGTCGGTTCTACCAATGCTCACAGCTGCCCCGTCAGAGACTGTTGTCGGTTCGTTCTCTCGCTGCCCACTGACGCCCCTGACGCGTGTGCCGACTTATAAGCAGTTAGTCGCGCTTCGATGACGCCCTTTGTGACCGAGCACCAAACAGCCCGACCACGCACGGCCGGACGGGCCTATCATTATACAGTAGCGAATCTTTTGTAAATCGTTGATATCACGGCGCGGGCAAATTCGCACACACACTAGTCTTCTGTTTCCCCATACAATCTTTTCCACGGCCGACGAAACGTTCTGACCCGTTCTTTTTGTCGTCGTATTTCACACGCTACTATAGCCGGAGAGGTCCCGTCACAGTAATTATGCACCGGTCGTATTCTCATCGAGATCGGGCGATAACATAGGCTCGATAGGTCCGGTGGTGAACGTGGGCTTGGACGAGTGACCTGCAGCTTTGATTCTTGCACTATCGTGAACTGTAGTCAGTAAGTCAGAAATCACAGTTTTCAGCTTGGTCTTCTTTGATTGTAACTTGGTGATGGTGCTTTACCTCACAACGTGTCATCCTGGGCTAGTCCGTTATTATTTACCTTAAATCACTATTTTCTATGTCAGTTTATATATATTACTGTAGCTACACATTGGGAGGTTACAACGCCGCATTGCAGTGAACCGTGGACCACCAAGAAGGAAATTATAGGGCATCAGAAATACAGGTGGTGAAAGAACAGGAATATCCAAATACATGAAAACAATAAGAGGGGGACCAATACATGATAACTCAACAATGCAGGTAAACTACATGTTTAAGTTTGTACCAACTGAGTGGCACATCAAAGTGGCACATCAAAGTGGCACATCAAAGTGGCACATCAAAGTGGCACATCAAAGTGTTCAATGTGATGTGATGTGGTAGAAAACTAAGTGTTCATCGCAAAACACCGATTTGTGAACGCGCGATCTCTGTTAGGTACGGCATGTACTTTCTACAATGTTGAACAAAACCGAACAAAGACTGGAGGAGGAGTGATCCGTATGTTCCTTAATAGTGGTCGCAACGACGCCTCATGTTGCAAAGCTTCGACAAATCGCACACATAAGAAGAAAAAAACAGCATTGTCCAACGCCAGAGAACTGAAGTTATACGTTTTGGCGAAACTTTCGACCAGCATGGCAACACGTGCACACACCGTCTCGTAGAAACCTTACACCGAGGAAAAAGCATCAAAAGCAGAAAGCGCAACACGCACATGCAGGTTGGTAAAGATATCAAATACAGCAGTGATACCGACATGGAGCCGAGTCAGTTACAACGATACGTGGCTGATCGTCGTGAAAAACGAACACTGTCGTGCCAGTACTTTACAAATATGTTCTTCTGACGAGTTTTTAACAAAACGAAGCGGAATAAGTCATAGTCATTGGACACCGGAAACAAAATCTAAAATGATTATTTCTGCAGGATAATGCGTCTTGAAAAAGTACTTGTCTCCAGCTTTGTCGAGGTCGACTGGTCTGTTCTTTGTGCAACTCGATCCCGTCGCGACCATGCTGTGGCTTAGACGCAACGATGTCTCGATGCTATTGAAGGATGTGAACACTTTCCAACAATGGATATAAAATGGTGTGCAGTCCCATGAACACTTATGAACACCCAAGGAAACACACCGTGTTTTCTTTAGAGGTTGTCTCTTCCCTATTTCGGGTTCATTGGTACCCGGGTTCTGTTGTCTAGCATTGATTGATAGACGATAGCCCAGGGAAAGACTTTTTTGCAATATTTTTTAACAATAGTTTGGGTTTCCCGGTAACAGACATGTGACAATGACGTTGAGATTGCAACCCCAGGAGGCTGGCTTTGCATATGATAAATCAGTTGTGACGGATCACGTTGTGCCGGTTCGGAGGCTGTCATTCTACGGCGAATTATATAACAACAATCTTCTCCACAGCTAAACACAGCATGAAATAACTGTGGATGAATCATTCTAATGTGTTATTCTACATTAGCAAATCAACGACACTGTCTTCTTCCCACGTGCAATCTTCAAACCAATGTACTTTGAGTGATATGTTCAAGGAATATGTTCAAGGAATATATTCATGAACATATTTTAATTGCAGTATCAGATGTAGCTTTATATGCAGCTAAAGTTGTTCCTGGCCTATAAGTGACATTGACATAAATAGATTTAAACGGGTTATATTTATAACCAAGTCTGGGTCGAAATAACATGTATACGTTGTCGTGTTCTTTTCTGTGTGTGCCCTGTGTGTGCAGTTATATCAAATTACACCAGGCACATTTCTTTTTTCTTCATATAGCAAAACTACTTCTGAGTTACGACGCTCATAAAAAGGCTTTATCTTGTTTCGTTAGCTCAGTCATTGCAAACGTGTATTCCGGTCAGTGGACCCAGAATGCTGAATAAAGAATAAAATGTTTTATGAAGGACGTATTCTAATAACATACCCGGAAAACGACAAATTGGCCCCTGTTCTCGTGTGGCGTCCATATTGTTTACTTTAAGATCGTCACTCAACACAAACAAACATTTCTGTTAATTTTCACAAAAGAAATATGCTCGTGTTGATTTTTCTTGCCTTTTGTCTGTTATGCTTATGCTAAGTATGTCCACCATTTTATCATCCGGCTTGACCATATGTATAACATACAGACCCCAGAATCTAATCTAATACTCCACTGCCGAGACCACGGTGTCTGCTGCCACGGAGCATAGCGGCTTATAGACGTTTAGACATCTTAGACGTCGCGTGGCTGTTGGCTGTAAAAAAGAAGGGGAGGAACGTATCCGGCCCTGCGGGCGTAAGTTCACCACATACCCACGAGGGAATAATGATTGCATTGTTACTAGCAAGAAGCCGATCTTGGACATTAATGTGATTATTTTCTTTTTTTTGCCTATCGCTGAACGACGACAAGGACGTCGTATCTACAAATTATATGTTGTCGAGGTATTTGATTTTACGAGTTGGCTCTGTACGAACGTAACATGAACTGATATCATACAGATCTGTTGTAGAATATCTATGGCGAAATCACCGATAGTGTTGCATCGGAATATATTCTTGAAATATGATTTGTCGCGATGAAAGCTATTTTGATGATTTTGTAGATAGTGCTCTCGCCCTCAATCTAACGATATCGTAGATACGTGGACTGTGACAAGTTTCAATCAAATCACTGCTTAAGAAAGGAACCCGATGTGCCTGAATTGCATGTCCATCTCTGGTTCTGACTTCTGATTTTATGAAGCTTTAGCTTAACGTAAGCTTTTGTCTACGAAGCTGTCCAGTCGCTGTCCAGTCAAGCACGCTGTCCAGTCGTACGTGTTGCGGAGTCGTCCAGCTAAATTACGATACGTAATCGCATAAGCTTTCGATGACCCGAAATATGACTACGAACAATGTAATCATGTTGGACACGTAAGACCATTCCTGTTTGGATACATAAGAACAGGGGTCTCTAAAGCCAACACTCGTTTTTCGGCAACGCATCCTGGTGTAAGATTTCAAAAGATATGTACAAACTGCAGATGTAAGTTTTCAATGACTGCTGATAGGTACCGAAGTTACACCCTGGCTGTCGCCTAGATGCTTTCCATGACATTATGTATGATCACATCGCGTGTGCATACGTTATCTCGAGCTTAGAATTCTAGAGCGTTGTCGCACCTCTTTCTGATGCACGCTGGTAGGATACGATGAAAACATCTTGGTACAATGAATGTTGACACACGAACCAGGCAAAGGTACGTAGCCGTACGATAGGTGAGCGAGGACAGAGGGCGGGTTTGTTCTCTGCATGGCCGACCAACCGAACCGCAACGTCACTTCACGTTAACAGTGTAGATAAGATAAACAATGTTTGCCATCGGCCAAATTTCCCTTGATCGTCATCTCGCGAATTCCGGCGGTACGTTTGCCGGGTGGACTGCGTCCGTGCGAGGTCACTGTCAAAGATTCGGCCAGACGACGCCGGCGCCAACCACACGTTCATTCAGAGACGTGGCCATTCATTCGCTACTTCATTCATAAGCTCGGCGCCATGTTGTGGTGTCAGCTGTGAAGTTGTTAGCAGATAGCTTTGTCAATCGAAACATCGTAGATGCGATAAGACGAGCAAGCAAAGTCGACAGTAAGAAAGGTTTTTCTTGGCGTGCAAGTTTGCCGGTGCATTGACGATACATTTGTTACGGCGGGTAATAGCACCAGAGCGGGCACTCGGACCAAAGGACAGCGACAATACCGATTAAGGCGTGCGCGTGTTATCGCGCACGTTTTTATGTGTCATTACGTACACCTCTCGTGAGACTATGCCCGATAGTAAACACCCATTAAGGGTGTTTCCGGTGGTGTCGACCCACAATGTTCACTACATGTGCCGCTTGAGTGGAACTTAAAGTTCACAACACAATTAAAGCATATTGAGCGTAATACATGGTCACCTGAATATTCACAATGGGTTAACTTAGATGACCTGCTGTGATACTGACACAAAATGTCCCCACTGACCGGTGCGACAATATGGAATTAATGACGTTCGTGTATTGTTCGACCAGAGGTAATTTTACAATTGGCCAAAAAGCCAACGGAAGCCAGATTTACCTCTCTATAATAAAATTTATTTCTGAGAGGTAAATTGTATATAAATAAATAGCATGAGGAACCGATAAACAGATATCAGGATCTGTAAAATAAAAACCACAAATGGTCGAGTAATTATACTAGCCAGAATCGTACAATTATCGAAAGTATATTTTAATGAAATTTCCTCCTTTTCAGCTATAGATCTTGGCAGTAGAAGCTTCTAAGTAGTCAAACAACAATACAACGCACACTAAAAATCTTCGAAAACGAACTGTGCCCAGTGTGGGTTGAACTCACAACCCTCGAATATAGAGTCCAACACCTTAACCACTAGGCCACGACTGCCCCCTTCATTGTTTAAAAAGGGTTCGAGAAATAAGTCAGAGAATTACAGACCAGTGAGTTTAACGTCAGTGATTTGTAAATTATTAGAAAGGTTAATTAAATATCATATATCGTGGACTTCCTCGTTAAGCATAAATGACTAAATTCATCTCAACATGGATTCCTTAAAGCGAGGTCATGCTTAACAAATATGTTATGTTTTTGGAAGAAATCACTAAGTGGATAGACGTGGGATCGCCAGTAGATATTATCTACTTAGATTTTCAGAAAGCTTTTGACAAAGTGCCACATCAAAGATTACTACTAAAAATTAAAAGCCCATGGTATCGGGGATAGCATAACTGACTGGATAGAACAATGGCTGACTGACAGAAGACAACGACTAGTAGTAGATGGAGAAGTTTCAAATTGGAAATCAGTTTTGAGTGGGGTACCTCAAGGATCAGTATTAGGACCTATATTATTCTTAATATATATCAATGACTTGGACGACAGTATAACAAGTAACGTACTAAAATTTGCGGATGACACAAAACCGTTTAGAAAGGTTAATACTGATGGTGATAAAGAACATTTACAAAACGATCTAGACAGATTAATGAAATGGTCTGAAAAATGACAGATGTTGTTCAATTTTGGGAAATGTAAATGCCTACATACAGGACATGGGAACTTGGATGTAAACTATAAAATGGGAGATACTGTTCTGGGTACTACTGTAAAAGAAAAGGACTTAGGAGTTACAATAAGCGCTGATATGAAAGTTTCAGAGCAGTGTGGAATTGCAGCTTCAAAGAGTAATCAAATTCTTGGATTGATTAGAAAAAACATAACATACAAGGGAAAAAAGTTAATTGTACCTCTTTATAAAGCAATTGTTAGACCTCATTTAGAATACTGTATACAAGCATGGAGACCATATCGGAAAAAGGATATAGATACGCTTGAACGCATACAAAGGAGAGCAATTTCAGAACTGAGAGACCTTAGTTATGAAGAACGCATGAAAGAATGTGGTTTAACAACTCTAGAGACAAGGAGGTTAAGAGGAGATCAGATTGAAGTTTTTAAGATATTGACACATATCTCAAGAGGGCGGGTTATAAGTAGACGAACATTGTTGAACTCCCGATAAGCCATTGGCTTCCTTGTCCACTTGCCATTTGGGCCTTTGGCTTGGATGGCAAATCTTATTAAATCTTGTTAAATATTGTTGTTCAGGTTCTCGGTGTCGAGTGTTGTCCTTCGTTGTTCAGGTTCCCGGTGTCGAGTGTTGTCCTTCGTTGTTCAGGTTCCCGGTGTCGAGTGTTGTCCTTCGTTGTTCCAACACAAAGAGCAGTTAATTGGGTTCGTTGTGGAAAATGTTGGGCGACGCAGTGGCAAAGAGCTTTGTTGTGTGTTGTAGACAAAGAACTGTTGTGTAATACATCGAGAATGTGACATTCACTTTAGGGGGTGGGTTTATCACGACTGCGGTGTAGTCATAGCTGCGGGCCTGGAACTTTAGGTGAATGAGTTTTTAAAATAATTTATTGACCTATCATACCCAGATATGCTCTGGCCGGTAGCTGAACACCTTAATCACGACTTGATATTGCGCATTTCTTTCAGATTGGCTCATATTTATGCTGTCCTTTTCCTGTCCTGACGAGGAAGTCGGAAACGGCGTGCTCCATTGGCACGCAGCCATGTGGTTTTAGTTTGTTAACATTTAACAAAGAAACACGAGCTCTTAATCAAAACACTTTCTAGCTGTAGGCTGAACTTCCTTATCGCGACGTCAGCAGTTCTTTGATAGAGTATCCCAAAGTTCCCAATTCGTCCGCATCCTGTTCTAGAGAGGAGTTTAGAAATGACATCACCCGTTGGCACGCTGCCTCGCGTATGTGTTAAAATTTATTATAAAACCGTAAAGTGAGTGAGTTCGTCACAAAGGAATTGGAGGCATGCCAGGGTCACGGCAGGAGGTGCCAGTAAATTGCGGGTGAACGTGAAAAAACATATTAGTTGCGTGTCGATCATCCGCTTGGTGCGCTGCGTGCAGAAGACCATACTTTACCGCACCTGGGAATCCCTTGTGAATTGATAGAATCAATGGCAAAAACAATGTTGTTGATGGTTCGAAGATAATTCGATTCATTCCCCCCACCAGACGAGACACTTGGGCGGTTGGTATACGTGTGTTGCGTGTTCGTATTCTGCCCAGTCCAACCGGATCCATGTGGTTAAAACACTACAGAAGTTTGCCGTGGGTATTGAATGCATGGTGACGTTACCTCTTGGCTGGTTTCCGCAAAGAAGCACAGAATGGTAGGCGGAGGATCTCACCGCCGTCTTCGGTCGCTACACGGCATTTATGTGAAATCTTATTACGCAATTTCCGCTATCTCACTGATTAATTAATTCCTTCATTCGTTCACTGGCCCGCCCACGCATTCACATGCACATCCTTCTAGTGCACGACTGACCCAGTACGCAAACATCGCGCGATGTGTAGGGGAGACCGGGGCTAGTCCGCCCCTTGGACATTCTAATACATATAGAGACTGTATTTGTAGAGCTAGATGATCAGTTTCGGCCTTAAATTGAACGCAAATATCTTGCCCACATTTGTGCTATCAACAAATTGCAAAACTGTTGCAAGACAATATCCAATTCTGACTCTTAGTAGACTTACCTAGCATGGGCGGGCTTGCCCAGTGTCAAGATTTAACAAGATTTGCCATCCAAGCCAAAGGCCCAGATGGCAAGTGGACAAGGAAGCCATTGGCTTATCGAGAGTCCAACAATGTTCATCTACTTATAACCTGCCCTCCTGAGATATGTGTCAACCTTGTTTTTAAAGATATTCATGCTGCTAGCAGTTACACAATCTGTAGACAATTTGTGTCGGGGCAAGTTCGCCCAGAGGCCTGGGCAATTTCGCTCCACACGTACTTTAGGCAGCAAATACACAAGAACAGTGCAGTTTTGTCTTAATGTTATGTAAAAAAAATTTTGTGATAGCCATTCTGTTAGAAATTTAAATCCTCACAAATTTTGTTTTATCTATGAAATAAACTAGGCAAACAAAAAACAAGGTTTGGCACAGCATCGGCTAGAAAATGGTGAAATAAAAATGTGGCTTCATCACTTTTTCACTCGAAAATAAAAAAAATGGAAAATTGGAAGTCTTCACAAGAATGTGTGTTAGTGGGTTTATGTTCACAAATGTTCCTGAGCATTTTACGTCAGATATACTAGGGGCGAACTTGCACCGTGGCACGTAGGCGAACGTGCCCCAACACAGAAACATATTTGGTGGTGGGCAATTAAATATCACTGACACAGGAGAGAGCAACGACATAAGATCCAAACAATAGCTCTGATATAAGGGCTTTACTCAGCACTCTGAATGTCTAATCAATGCCACTTATAAATACTGAAATTTTATCGAAATAAAACTTGAAAAAATGTACTTTCAGTCACCACAATAAATGATCTAGCTCACAACTTTCCAGCCAGCAACTCTTGGACGTCAGTTTCCGATGCAGGTAGTTTGATGATCGTGTGACTTAGTCGTGTGACCGAAATTAAAAAATTCTGCAAAGGCACCGAATAAAAGCCGATTGGCGGACTTGCCCCGGGGGCGGACTAGCCCCGGTCTAACTTATTCATAATCCTTTGTATCAGAGTTCCATCCGTTTATTAAGACAGTTTTTTTTTAAGTTCTATTCGTGGTGGCTACGTCCACACTGGTACTACGTCCACACTGTTACTACGTCCACACTGATACTACGTCAACACTGGTACTATGTCCACACTGGTACTACGTCCACACTGGTACTACGTCCACACTGGTACTACGTCCACACTGGTACTACGTCCACACTGGTAGTACGTCCACACTGGTACTACGTCCACACTGATACTACGTCCACACTGGTACTACGTCCACACTGGTACTACGTCCACACTGGTACTACGTCCACACTGGTACTGCGTCCACACTGTTACTACGTCCACACTGGTAATACGTCCACACTGATACTACGTCCACACTGGTACTACGTCCACACTGGTACTACGTCCACACTGGTACTACGTCCACACTGGTACTGCGTCCACACTGGTAATACGTCCACACTGATACTACGTCCACACTGGTACTACGCCCACACTGGTACTGCGTCCACACTGGTACTGTGTCCACACTGGTTATACGTCCACACTGATACTACGTCCACACTGGTACTACGTCCACACTGGTACTACGTCCACACTGGTACTGCGTCCACACAGGTACTACGTCCACACTGATACTACGTCCACACTGGTACTGCGTCCACACTGGTTATACGTCCACACTGATACTACGTCCACACTGGTACTACGTCCACACTGGTACTACGTCCACACTGGTACTGCGTCCACACAGGTACTACGTCCACACTGGTATTACGTCCACACTGGTACTACGCCCACACTGATACTACGTCCACACTGGTACTACGTCCACACTGGTACTACGTCCACACTGTTACTACGTCCACACTGATACTACGTCCACACTGGTACTACGTCCACATTGGTACTACGTCCACACTGGTAGTACGTCCACACTGGTACTATGTCCACACTGGTACTACGTCCACACTGGTACTACGTCAACACTGGTACTAAACCACACTGGTAGTACGTCCACACTGGTACTACGTCCACACTGGTACTACGTCCACACTGGTACTACGTCCACACTGGTAGTACGTCCACACTGGTACTACGTCCACACTGATACTACGTCCACACTGGTACTACGTCCACACTGGTACTACGTCCACACTGGTACTACGTCCACACTGGTACTGCGTCCACACTGTTACTACGTCCACACTGGTAATACGTCCACACTGATACTACGTCCACACTGGTACTACGTCCACACTGGTACTGCGTCCACAATGGTAATACGTCCACACTGATACTACGTCCACACTGGTACTACGCCCACACTGGTACTGCGTCCACATTGGTACTACGTCCACACTGGTACTGCGTCCACACAGGTACTACGTCCACACTGGTACTACGTCCACACTGGTACTACGCCCACACTGATACTACGTCCACACTGGTACTACGTCCACACTGGTACTACGTCCACACTGTTACTACGTCCACACTGATACTACGTCCACACTGGTACTACGTCCACATTGGTACTACGTCCACACTGGTAGTACGTCCACACTGGTACTATGTCCACACTGGTACTACGTCCACACTGGTACTACGTCCACACTGGTACTAAACCACACTGGTAGTACGTCCACACTGGTACTACGTCCACACTGGTACTAAACCACACTGGTAGTACGTCCACACTGGTTCTACGTCCACACTGGTACTAAACCACACTGGTAGTACGTCCACACTGGTACTACGTACACACTGGTAATACCTCCACACTGGTAGTACGTCCACACTGGTACTACGTCCACACTGGGACTACGTCCACATTGGTACTAAGTCCACACTGGTACTACGTCCACACTGATACTACGTCCACACTGGTACTGCGTCCACACTGGTTATACGTCCACACTGATACTACGTCCACACTGGTACTACGTCCACACTGGTACTACGTCCACACTGGTACTGCGTCCACACAGGTACTACGTCCACACTGGTACTACGTCCACACTGGTACTACGCCCACACTGATACTACGTCCACACTGGTACTACGTCCACACTGGTACTACGTCCACACTGTTACTACGTCCACACTGATACTACGTCCACACTGGTACTACGTCCACATTGGTACTACGTCCACACTGGTAGTACGTCCACACTGGTACTATGTCCACACTGGTACTACGTCCACACTGGTACTACGTCCACACTGGTACTAAACCACACTGGTAGTACGTCCACACTGGTACTACGTCCACACTGGTACTAAACCACACTGGTAGTACGTCCACACTGGTTCTACGTCCACACTGGTACTAAACCACACTGGTAGTACGTCCACACTGGTACTACGTACACACTGGTAATACCTCCACACTGGTAGTACGTCCACACTGGTACTACGTCCACACTGGGACTACGTCCACATTGGTACTAAGTCCACACTGGTACTACGTCCACACTGGTAGTACGTCCACACTGGTACTATGTCCACACTGGTACTACGTCCACACTGATACTACGTCCACACTGGTACTACCTCCACACTGGTACTACGTCCACACTGGTACTACGTCCACACTGGTACTACGTCCACACTGATACTACGTCCACACTGGTACTACGTCCATGCGATGGTTATGATCTCACGGTGGCTACGTACGTTGTTTGCTACATCAACATGGTCCACGCATCTATGTTGCTGCCATATGGTGTCCACGATATGTGACCATCCTCAATGTTGTAACAATCGGTGTGTATTTTCTATATTAATGTTTTTAATGTTGATCTACATGTTGGGCATGCCAAATGACAATTACAATTTAAGTGAAAAGACATACTGAGAAAACAACTCTTGCCAACTGAAGCCAACATTGCAAGAAAATAAGATAAGATGCATTGAAATATTGATCAACATAGTCAGAAACCATCACAAAACACCACACAACACCACACAACACCACAGAACACCACACAACACCACACAACACCACACAACACCACACAACACCACACAACACCACACAACACCACACGACACCACACGACACCACAAAACACCACACAACACCACACAACACCACACAACACCACACAACACCACACAACACCACACAACACCACACACTGACGTCCATGTATGAAAGGAACAACAAAAAGGCGACGGTCTGTAACCAACGTGAGCAATGGACGAGGAAAAAGATTAAACAGGAGAAGACGATGTTGCTGTGTGATATACATTTGGTGGGGTGAGAATCCACGAGACTAGGACAGTAGAAAAAAAATTAGTTACAAAGTGCCAATAAATCGCGGGTGAAGCTGAAAAAAAAACCATATTAATTGCGTGTCGATGGCCGTTTGGGTGCGCTGCGTGCAGAAGCCCATACTTTGCTGCACCTGAGAATCCTTTGTGAATTGATAGAATCAATGGCAACAACAATGCCGTTGGTGGTTCGAAGATAATTCGATTCACTTCCCCCACTGGACGAGACAGTTGGGCGGTTGGTACGTGTGTTGCGTGTTCACATTCTGCCTGGTCCAACCGGATCCGTGTGGTCAAAACTTTATACGTAGGTTGGTCGTGTATACATCTTGGACGTCTTCCACAGGTGCATCCATATGAACGATGGGCGTACGGCTCTCAATGACGACTCCGTTTATTACTGGTCGCTTCCGTGATATCTTACTATCTCATTCCACCATTTCTTTCATTCATTAGTTCATTCCTTCGTTCACTGGCCCATCCTCCCACCCACACACCCACCCACCCACCCACCCACCCACGTACACGTGCACCAGACACGGACGTCCACGTATGGAACAAGAAGACGACGGTCTGTAACCAATGTGAGCAATGGACACGAGGAAGAAGATTAAACAGGAGAAGACGATGTTGCTGTGTTGCATTTGGTGGCGTAATAATGAATGAAACTAACACGGTATAACAGTTTTAGACACAAGGTGAAAATAAGGCTATACGGCAAGATGGATGACATGACATGACATGCATGACATGCAATTGATGGGGTTGTTTTGGTTGGGACGACGATGTGATTGATAACGCTCTGCTAAACCTTCGGTGTCGTTAAGTTTTATTATATATATATATATATATATATATATATATATATATATATATATATATATATATATATATATATATAATAAAACTTAACAATACAAATAGAACGAATGACTATTAATATGCGTGCAAGTGTGTGAGAACGAAGAGTGTGCAGCTCCACTTGTGTTAGTTAGTTCGCGGGAGCGGCGAATTGTTCATAAATTGGTGCGCGAGTCCGATAAAGTGCATTTCGTTTGTTTAGTGGACACACCTTCATGAAAAGACCTGCGATTAAACAGAAACCAGAATCCAGGTCAACCTGCAGTAATTACTAATACTGACTAACTGACCCCACGTCTTAGTAATTACCGTTTACGACATTGACACAGAGTGGCACAGAAGCCGGATATAGGTCAGCGACGTGCGCGCCTTTACCCGCTATGCACATGTGTATGCATACCCGTGTGCAGTGGACCTTGACGCCACGAACGAGATAACACAAACTAGTCGTGCCCTAAGTCCAAACAACACCTGGTTAAGGTCACTGCTCGTTGTCCACATCATATACACTTTAAATGATTATAATTAATATTATACGCCGAAATTCGAGGTTGCTTTAGACACGGGTATGACGTCTTATTTACGTAAACAGTGTTAATATGTTGACATGAAAAATACATGCGGGTAGTGCGATGCTATCAATTGTGCTTGTCAAGATGACGTTAGAGATGTTAGAACATGTCGGCGATTGTCGTAAACACTGACGCAGGTTGATATCTATATAATGATGTACTTGCATTAAGTAATAAACACACGGCCCACGACCCTCTTGTCCGTCAGTGCAGTAAACCGGCCGCTGTCCAGTGCAATATTCAATTGGTGACCCTGGTGAACATTTACCGCAGTCTTATAATGACTTTATATCTGTATGTACATTTGCCTCAACATTATAGTGACTTTCTATGTGTATGAATATTTACCTCAGGATCATAATAACTTTCTATGTTTATCATAATGACTTTACAGGCGTATGCACATTTACCTCAGCATTATTACTGTCTGTGCGCATGGACGTTTACCTCAGTTTCATAATGACTTTCTAGATGTATGAACGTTAGACTCAGGACTCATAAAGCGAGAGTTGGACATATAACTGGAAGATGGCATTGCACATATGTAACAATTCGTGTGTCTGCTTGCGCATGTGCGTAAACCCGGGCATACCTGTTTGTGTATTCGTACCTGTGTACATGTTTGTGTATTCGTACCTGTGTACATGTTTGTGTATTCGTACCTGTGTACATGTTTGTGTATTCGTACATGTGTACATGTTTGTGTATTCGTACATGTGTACATGTTTGTGTATTCGTACCTGTATACATGTTTGTGTATTCGTACCTGTGTACATGTTTGTGTATTCGTATATATATATATAATATATATATATATATATATATATATATATATATATATATATATATATATATATATATATATATATATATATATATATATATAATGCTGTCTATAGCCAGCCAACCAGCCGCCAGCCAGCCAGCCAGCCAGCCTGCCTGCCTGCCTGCCTGCCTGCCTGCCTGCCTGCCTGCCTGCCTGCCTGCCTGCCTTCCTGCCTGTGTGCCATCCTGTGGGTCTGTCTAACCAATGTCTGCCTGTCGCCCTGTGGCCATGCCACGACGTGTCTCGCATCTCCTGTCATACTGCATGTCTGCTCTGGCATTAGCTCCCACGTCGCCTTGGGGTGTCACTATCTGGAACTATCATGGCAGTGATAACCGGTACGTCATTACAGCAAAAGGTCAGTTATCACAATTGGACGATAACCCGTCCGTCAATACCAGACATTTGTTTCCGACTGCTCTGGGCAGTGAGATGTCGCACAATAGTAAGCCATTTAATTACACTGTCATTTCACCAGGAAATTACAGGTGAACGTGCACTCGATCAATCTCCTTCTGTCAAACACACATAATGCAGTAGTTTGCGATGGAAAACATCCCGCTTATCACGATCAATCTGTCTACCTTTGTGAATGGTCCACTGGTCAACAAGTGATACGAATCATTGTGCGGGACATTCAGGCGAATCCCCGATTGGGGACAGGTTCACTGGGTCGACAAAGAACTGTGAGGCTTACATAGAATGATCAGTCATACGGCTAAAGCATATGGACAGTCAAACATATATAAAAGGAATCGGCCTTGCGTTAGGCGTTGTATAATTAACTAAAATATGCAATAACTACTCCTCAGACCGGCATAACGTGCTCCAGTTGCTGCGTAATGACGTAATGACGCAGCCCATCGCATCTCCCTGCAAGACGCACAACAAGACCAACTTTGTAAAATGGCAGAACACATTAGTGCACAGAAACCTGCACGTCGACACAGCCGACGAATTGGCACATACCAATGCATGACCACATCGCAATGCAATGTAACTGACTGCATTTTCGTTGAAGATCAGATGCAGATATTTTCAATGATGCATTGGAGACGGGCAAAACGATGAGATGGCGTGACAGATATAAGACGACAAGGAGCGGTGGATGAGATATACGGACACTAGCCATGTAAAACCGTGAAAAGACGAAGGGTTTCATTGAAAGGCAGATGCATCAATAAAAAATATGTTAGCATAATCACTCGTCAGAGTATATCGTTTTTGTACAGTGCAATTTGTAACATAATTGCACTGTACAAAGAAGACTCGAAGAGAAGAAAACCTCATGTCAATTGATGTCACGGACATTGCTCGCTCTTTGTACACTAATGACCAAATGTTGAAAAAGGTGATATACGATCGTTGGGGAGATCCCTGAAGTTGATGTGTAGAGCGGAAACAATCGAGCTGTAGGACCGGCCGCCTGGGAGCCTTTGGCGGTGCGGTCCGCGTGGCGTGTTAGCATTCTGCTTGTCTTGAAACGAGTCCAGTGGCGGCACTGGAAGTGAACTCAGTCTGGTCACAGTCTTTTATTTTTTCTATGCATATGGCCTGCTGCATTTTCCTCAAAGTCGTCCGCTATAATATTACGTTTCATTACGTTTTGCTTAATATTCTGCACATTTCGTCATCTTCAACAAACTTCAAAAGCGTGCTGCCAGAGCGATGACAGACTTTGAATACAGAGCTCCAAGTGTCCGATCGTTGAAGCGATTACATTGAATGTCATTGCCAGAGCGTGTTAAATACAGATACGTATAACTTGTGTTCAAGTGTGCAAAGGGATGGGCCCCAAATTACATGTGCGATATATTCCAGCCTTTGTCGAACGTTTCAACATGAAACACGCGATCGAACGCCAAAGGAGATATTTACGTTCCAAAAGCAAGAACCAGCATGTTCAAGAACTCTACAGCAGTTACTGGCGCGCAACTACGAACATTTAAACTATTTTAGCTAACTTATTTATATTTACCGATATGCATTTTATTCATATATTTCTTAAATCGCTATGTTATATTATTTACTTATTTGAATATTTTTTTATCTATCGTTACTGCATTTTAGAATAGACTGTCATTTGTTATTATTTAATCTTAAGCAGTGTTGTATTTACTTGTATATTTACGTTTTAATCTAACGACCCTTTGGAAGATGTTATAAGGTTTATAGTGAATAAAACATTATTATTATTATTATTCATTTCACTATTCCTGCACAGTCACCCTTTGCCTTCCAATTTTCTTTGCTATCTTCCTTCACCTTTCCATTTCCACGAGTCCGTGACTTCTTGCGACATCTTCTCTCCGTGTGTTTGTCTTTTCTGATGACATCCATCGCGTTTTCCCGTTTGCATCTCAGTAGATACCATCTTCTTTGTAAACACGATACAACATCTAGAGGTGCCTGGGTGGACGAGTATATAACCGGATACAACATCTAGAGATGCCTGGGTGGACGAGTATATAACCGGATACAACATCTAGAGATGCCAGGATGGATCCGATAACAATTAATCGTGTCTCCTGGGCTGCGTTCTATGACATCACATTTCTTCCAATGTACACGTCAATACGTTGCTCTTGGCACTTACTTGCATGTGCGTCGTTGCGCAGAGGTTGTAATAAAACAAATGATATGACAATGACAAGATATTAAATATGAAAAGGAAAATCAGTTGTCTGTTTTAGGCATTTAAAATAGGTACTACTGGGAGTATGCCAAATATGCCACGTTAGAAGCCTCATTTGCTGGCGGGCAGCGGAAAGCGCCTGAGCGTGTATGTATACATAACAAATGTTTAATCGGTGTAAGTGTTTGTTTAGATGCGTGGTGTATCTGGCCTCTGTGCAGACGTACATGTACAGACAGCAGTTCTTGACGAAGAGTGCTTTGTTACAACAGCCTTACCGCCGTTTGAATCGGTTACGTTATTCACAATCTCGTGTGTTTAGTATCAACGTCAGTGCCGCGCGACAAAATCAATAAATAATTAATCTGCAAAGGAAAAAACACGTCGCCGCTGCCGTGTTGAACAAGTTGTCGATTGTCGCAATATTGATTAGATAAACGTCCGATAAAGTATAACATGGTGAGTGACGTAGTCTGACCCTGAAAGTTAGTTACTCGAGCCACTGACCGCGAGGCAAAGAACGATACGCGCCGGTCTGTCTGGGTGGCACGGCGGACGGAGAAACTTCCGTCTCTGTCGCGCACACACACCCGAAGCGTTCATCGCTCTCGGCCATTCGACGTGAAACAAGTTCGCTATGTGTTGTTTTTTTCGGTCACTTGACGTCACTGCCTGTTGATAATGAGACTCGGTCGGCTTCGCTGCGGGCGGCGCCAACCCCGTTGTTGTGAAACTTTGCGAAATCAAACAAATACAAAAGATGCGCCTGTGATAAACACAATGCAGAGATCCGCCATATTTATCACTTTAGCACTTGTGAGCAAATCAAGTAGTTCATTAGTTTGACCAGTTTTGGTAAGTAGGTGAATTATTAACTTTGCAGTCAATACAGCCTACGTACACTCCCATGTTCTATTTCAGTACGTTTAGCTATTACATACAAGGAATAGCTACTTTCCTACAGCCTATATTATAAAGTAGTACGTACGTTCCCCGTATCCCCGTCAGTTTCGCACGTACACGGCTGACATCTTGCAGCCAGCCAGCCGTGGGGATGATTCGGACGTTACAGTTGTTACAAAATTTCCCCGATTCTCGCGGGCGTGTGAATATTGTTTGCAACCATGCGGGTTTTCTACTATTCTCACGTTACGAGTCATGTGATCTACGTGAAACGTCCACATACGTTCGTACGGGACGAACGCTTCGTGAAGCCGGCAGTGGTACATGGTTTTTGGGGAATGAAGTTGTCATTTCTCCCGTGCAACGCCGGGCAACTCAGCTAGTTCGTGATATGTGTGTACAGTGATCTGTCTGCTACTTCGGTACGAGGTACATTTGTTAATTTCACAGACACTTTATAGCTCGTTTAATACAGTGATCAGTCTGCTACTTCGGTACGAGGTACATTTGTTAATTTCACAGACACTTTATAGCTCGTTTAATACAGTAAACGGTCTGCTCCGTTTGTTAATTCCTCACCACACATTTATGTATATTTGACAATTGTCTATCCATAAATATGTCCACTACTTCTTTATGTTTACTACTCAGACGCAGAACTACACTTCTCACCATGACGCAAAATGAACACCTCAGCATTTCGGTACTTAACAGTTTTAATTCATGATTACTGCCAACTATAGGACTTACTAATGTTTCAAGTACCTCATTTTAAAGTGTAGTTTGGTATTACGATGTATTTGGTTATACGCGAAGGAGGGCATACAAATGTAGATTTGATAGGGATATTTGATAAGGAACATAGAAAAACGGGACGAGGATGTGGTAGATGTGACGGGGGATACAACAGGAGCAAAACAAGAGAAGCAGCTGGTGATGAAACCAACTACGTCCAAGTCGTGGTGCCATGCCATGCCAAGGGTTTATGACTGCCGGATTGGCCGGGTATAAGACCTACTACAGGATGGTTACTAGATGTTCAAGCAGCCTCGGTATAAGACCTACTACAGGATGGTTACTAGATGTTCAAGCAGCCTCGGTATAAGACCTACTACAGGATGGTTACTAGATGATCAAGCAGCCTCGGTATAAGACCTACTACAGGAAGGTTACTAGATGTTCAAGCAGCCTCGGCATAAGACCTACTACAGGATGGTTACTAGATGTTCAAGCAGCCTCTCTATAAGACCTACTACAGGATGGCTACTAGATGTTCAAGGATCTATTAGTTATTAGATGTTCAAGCAGCCTTGGCATAAGACCTACTATTTACTAGATGTTCAGGCAGCCTTGGTATAGGATCTACTAGTTATTAGATGTTCAAGCAGCCTTGGAATAAGATCTACTAGTTACTAGATGTTCAAGCAGCCTCGGTATAAGACCTACTAGTTACTAGATGTCCACGCAGCCTGGGTATAAGACCTACTAGTTACTAGATGTTCAAGCAGCCTTGGCGTATGCAGCCGTCCCTTGGCTGTGACAAGAACCACGCACAAACAAAGTTAATTGGACGTCACTGCAAAACATGACGGGCTGCACGTACGCCCTACCTTCAATTCATGCACGAACGCACGCATGCGCAGAGAGAGTGAGCGAGAGAGAGAGAGAGAGAAACACACAGCGAGAGAGAGAGAGAGAGAGAGAGAGAGAGAGAGAGAGAGAGAGAGAGAGAGAGAGAGAGAGAGAGAGAGAGAGAGAGAGAGAGAGAGAGAGAGAGAGAGAGAGAGAGAGAGACAGAGAGAGAGAGAGAGAGAGAGAGAGAGAGAGAGAGAGAGAGAGAGAGAGAGAGAGAGAGAGAGAGAGAGAGAGAAGAGAGAGAGAGAGAGAGAGAGAGAGAGAGAGAGAAGAGAGAGAGAGAGAGAGAGAGAGAGAGAGAGAGAGAGAGAGAGAGAGAGAGAGAGAGAGAGAGAGAGAGAGAGAGAGAGAGAGAGAGAGAGAGAGAGAGAGAGAGAGAGAGAGAGAGAGAGAGAGAGAGAGAGAGAGAGAGAGAGAGAGAGAGAGAGAGAGAGAGAGAGAGAGAGAGAGAGAGAGAGAGAGAGAGAGAGAGACGAGAGACGAGAGACGAGAGACGAGAGACGTGAGAGACGTGGTTGTCCTGGAATGGACGTGCCTGGCTGATTTTCCTGCTATGTGGACACGCGTGAGCTCTCGACACATGAGAGGACTTTACCGTCGTTCCAATGCCTGAGTTCTTCACGAGATGCACATTATCTACGTTTCGACCTCTATTAACACGAGACCACCCACGTGAATCTGTAACTATAGGACTTTGTTGCTTTCATAAAAGGGCAACGAGCTTTTCCCGATAACAACATCAGCGTGGAATTGTTACGGGACGTTACCGTCGATTAACTGTCTGATGTCCTCTGTCGACTTCGCCTTGCCGTGTGTCTAATTACATAGATGTCCCACAACACGAAGTCGTGGGATACTTGAATTGACTATAAATAAGATTGTTGTAGCAGACAGCAGAAATATGTCTTCCTGTTTTTTTTAGACAAAAACGTCTTTGGTCTCTGGCGTTGGGTAAAAGTCGTGTTTTGTTACGATGTTTGTATTGAATATCCGCTTTTGCAGTTAATAGATTTCACAAAGCGTTGTTCCACCACCGTTTACGCAAACCCGTTTATGTAAATGCGCATCGAAATCAGAATAAAAACAAAGGCGTAGGACAACGCAATAGTTGAGGGTATTAATCCCCCGTTCGTTCCCTCCGGCTTCCACGATCAATCGCACCGGTTATCGCCGCCCGCTGGCGAATCTCTTCATCTCCCACCAGAGGCCGCGGTGCGTTTGTGCGACGTGGGCTGATACAGATAACGAATATCAAAACGCATGTATCTTATCGCTCGCACCGTCTGAGATACTGTTGCATTCTGTAAAGTGGTAGGGTCGGTTGATGCTGTTCCACGCTCGTATCCTATCTCGCTCGCATTGTTGGCGCCGCGGTGGAGACGCGTGCGTTGAAACTCGACCGTGTAGTCTCCGAACGCCCAGCGTCGTGCGCTTTGAAACGGCATCGGGAATAACATCATATCTAGGTCTACTCGCCTGTTTACCCGGTATAAAAACCGCACTCTTGACAAATGTGCGCACACTGCCCATTTGCTTCGCTATGCCTCATTTCTTTGTGCAGTCAACCGAGACGAAGACGTCTGCCCTTTGTGGCGGGGACCGAGAGTACGACTGACCCCGAGAACAAACCCAGCGGTACTAAACGACAACAAGTGTGAATGTTGTAGGAGAAGATGAAGAGAAAATAAGAAAAAGAAGAAGACGGGAAAATGAGAAGTAACAGTAAGACTGGGAGAGACACGGGGATACTGTACTATGGGCATGTGTACTTTACTATACTACACTGTACTGTACTATGGGCATGTGTACTTTACTATACTAGACTGTACTATGGACATGTGTACTTTAGTGTACTATACTGTACTATGAGCATGTGTACTTTACTATATTATACTACACTGTACTATACTATGGGCATGTGTACTTTACTATACTACACTGTACTATGGGCATGTGTACTTTACTGTACTATACGGTACTATGGGCATGTGTACTTTAGTGTACTATACTTTACTGTGGGCATGTGTACTTTACTATACTACACTGTACTATGGGTATGTGTACTTCACTGTACTATACTGTACTATGTGCATGTGTACTTCACTGTACTACACTGTACTATGGTCATATGTACTTTACTATACTACACTGTACTATGGACATGTGTACTTTAGTGTACTATACTGTACTATGGTCATATGTACTTTAGTGTACTATACTTTACTATGGGCATATGTACTTTACTATACTACACTGTACTATGGGCATGTGTACTTTACTGTACTACACTGTACTATGGGCATGTGTACTTTACTGTACTACATTGTACTATGGGCATGTGTACTTTACAATACTACACTGTACTATGGGCATGTGTACTTTACTGTACTATACGGTACTATGGGCATGTGTACTTTACTATACTACACTGTACTATGGGCTTGTGTAATTTACTATACTACACTGTACTATGGGCATGTGTACTTTACTGTACTACACTGTACAATGGGCATGTGTACTTTAGTGTACTATACCTTACTATGGGCATATGTACTTTACTATACTACACTGTACTATGGGCATGTGTACTTTACTATACTACACTGTACTATGGGCATGTGTACTTTACTATACTACACTGTATTATGGGCATGTGTACTTTACTATACTACACTGTACTATGGGCATGTGTACTTTACTGTACTACACTGTACAATGGGCATGTGTACTTTAGTGTACTATACTTTACTATGGGCATATATACTTTACTATTCTACACTGTACTATGGGCATGTGTACTTTACTGTACTGTGCATCAATGCATATAATATTCTATTTTGAATGAAGCGACTGAGTTGCTGATATCAATGCATATAATAGTACTGCTGACGCGAATTTAATATACTCTATGTTGGAGTATCATTTCCCAATCCCTATTCCTTACTGCAAGGCGTGGGTCGGGTCTTGGTTCAACTAGTAAATGCACACAAAAATTAATTATCATGTAATATTGACTCATTTATTTATCATGATATGGCCTCAGTCGAAGCTTTTCCTTGCATGCACCGTGCGCTAACGGTCGGAAACAGGACATGTCCTTCGCATGGTGTGCGCGCTACTAAATCTACGTGATGTCCTGTTCAGTACCGAGTGGGCCGGGCGTGGTCGCGGCATTGTTCGTACTAATAAGATGAGTATAGAACATCAAGTAATGTTGACTAAAATATTTCCCATAATTCGTCCTCGGTTGGTTTTTCGTTACCTCTCATATACCTTTGTGGTGCGTGGCTAGGCCAGGTTGAAAACGAGGAATCCTTCAATTCCAGTTAAATATTCTCAGGCGTGGCTCTGCGGTGGTCGGTGTCGTTTTTATAGTTGTAAATGCGGCTAAACCGTTGCGCAATGCAAACTGGTTTATCTATCGTAATTCTACTCAGTGGCAGTTGCGTGGGCAGCCGGAACCTGTTCCTTGACGTCGGCTTGTCGTGAGAAACCAGCGAGATAGGAGTACCTTTCTCTTATCTCGAATTCGCAGTGATCACACTCCAACCATGAAACATGTTCTCCCTTTGTTGTGTCCTGGCGCTGTGGCTTGTGGTGCAGAAAAAGGTAGAGGAAAACAAAGAGGAATCGTGCAACTGTCGCCGATAGTTGGTAGCACTTATCAAACGCGCACATCGCTGTTACATTAAAAACGAGACTGCATTGATCACTAACACAAGTTTCGCACAACAGACATAAGCGTCCAAATCAAATGGGTAAATTGTCACTGAACATTTAATTTAATTTTTTTTTGGAGAATATTGCGAAAGCATTTTTTCTTACGTTTGTTTATGCGTACATGCGTACGTTTACGTGTGGGTGTGTGCAAACCGGGTGAGCGCGTGTACGAGTTGTAACACGGATAAGTTGTGACATATGTTCTACAGACAAAGCTACTAATGCAAATTATGTTCATCAAAGGTTTTAAGCATGTCACCTGTTATATCACGTGGATCCGTTGACATAATAAAAACGATGCTACCTTAAAGAAACAAACCGGTAATTTGTCAAACATTCGAGAAATAGTTTTATTCCACAATTCAACTGTGCAGATGGACACGAGCGGATTGATTTGAAGTTGGTCTGAACTCTGAACTCTGACGCTGTCATCGGGACAAATAAACCAATTAGTATATGAACCCATTAAATTAACCAAAGAGTGAATGAGTCTGACCGTGAGTAAGCTTCGAATGCAGACGAATTGGCGAGGTTAACCAAAGGGTGAATGAGCCTGACCGTGAGTAAGCTGCGAATGCAGACCAATTGGCGAGGTTAACCAAAGGGTGAATGAGCCTGACCGTGAGTAAGCTTCGAATGCAGACCAATTGGCGAGGTTAACCAAAGGGTGAATGAGCCTGACCGTGAGTAAGCTACGAATGCAGACCAATTGGCGAGGTTAGCCAAAGGGTGAATGAGTCTGACCGTGAGTAAGCTTCGAATGCAGACCAATTGGCGAGGTTAACCAAAGGTTGAATGAGCCTGACCGTGAGTAAGCTGCGAATGCAGACCAATTGGCGAGGTTAACCAAAGGGTGAATGAGCCTGACGGTGAGTAAGCTTCGAATGCAGACCAATTGGCGAGGTTAGCCAAAGGGTGAATGAGTCTGACCGTGAGTAAGCTTCGAATGCAGACCAATTGACGAGGTTAACCAAAGGGTGAATGAGCCTGACCGTGAGTAAGCTACGAATGCAGACCAATTGGCGAGGTTAACCAAAGGGTGAATGAGCCTGACCGTGAGTAAGCTTCGAATGCAGACCAATTGGCGAGGTTAACCAAAGGGTGAATGAGTCTGACCATGAGTAAGCTTCGAATGCAGACGAATTGGCGAGGTTAACCAAAGGGTGAATGAGCCTGACCGTGAGTAAGCTACGAATGCAGACCAATTGGCGAGGTTAACCAAAGGGTGAATGAGCCTGACCGTGAGTAAGCTTCGAATGCAGACCAATTGGCGAGGTTAACCAAAGGGTGAATGAGCCTGACCGTGAGTAAGTTTCGAATGCAAACCAATTGGCGAGGTTAACCAAAGGGTGAATGAGCCTGACCGTGAGTAAGCTTCGAATGCAAACCAATTGGCGAGGTGGCGAACGAGTATCGAGGCGAAGAAATCATCACTATGTACTAAGCTAGCTTTGAAGAAATGTAATTTATTCGCCGTTCATCAAGTTCAACCGCACCGGTAAGGCACATTACGGTATCCAAGTCGACCGGTTGATGTATGACACGTCACATTGTGTGCGTCGTGTCATAAATAGTTGCACCTATGCTAATGTCCACATATTTCCACAGAATATCAGAATGAAAACGCAATAGACGATGCGAAATATGTTTATCTCTGAATGTCTGCGATATCACAGAACGCGGTGCCGCTGTTCGTTACTCGTGGTGACAGTTGTCGCAACTGTCATAAGGTTGTCGTTGACACTGTCACGGACCGAGTTTCAAACAAACACAGATCGTGAGATCTGTCAACGACAGGTGTTCCCACGAAACAAGAGAAATACGACGACACACCACCAAGGACAAGACGATTTCAATCTTCCACCCGAGACAACTGTAATTACGGGGTAATGTTACAATGGGCACAAAAACGCTACCGGAAAGTAGGGTATTTAGGGGAGTAACGTAATGATTATAGACAGTACCAATTGCAACATCCGCAGGTATGTTTACAGGTGTCTGTAAGGATTCGCTCCGATGCTATCGCACACTGCCGACAATGGCACTAGTGTTCGTTGAACGTGCCCTGTCGCGCATAAGAAGTCAGATTTGTTTATGGCAGGTGCTAAAAATAAGCAAAGCTTAGAGCAGTGATAATATCAACGACCGGTCGCATCGAACGTGTCAGTTACGCAGGATTTGACTCAGATACGACTAAAGATGACGGAAACCAAGATAACATGAAGAGTCAGGCACACAGCAAAACTAATTCGGCTGGACTGGTATGAATGAATCGTAGACTGACACGTCAATGCAATGGTGTAACTAGAAAAGAAAGTTTTTTTGTCGGAAGACGCCACTAAGCAGATTATTATTTGCGGTTTGCCGTCCCGGCTGATTAGATCAACGTAGAACAAGCAAAACGTCACGATGAGATGACATCAAGAATTGTTAGGACGAGTTCATATGGACAGAACGAGGGGATAATGATAACGCATTGCTGCGTTAAGCCTAACTCGCGACAAGGTTGGCGAATTTTTGTCTTGAGATCTGTTAAGGAATGTCATTAATGAATGACTCCGTTACAGGAGTCGGTGTAACTTGCATGAGGCCGTTTTACTAACAACAAAGGAAACACCTTTCTAAGAATACAGCTAATCTAATAATAGTGCTTCGAAGCCCCTGGTTGGTCTAGATGAAAACATATATATATATATATATCGGGTTCGGGCGTTTATCCCTTAACATGTCCCACTGCAACACCAAACTAAGGGTGGTAGGCGAACGGATCATGTGTTGAATACTTCGTCCGGGCTAAATTTAGTATCAAACACAGGTGGAGGAGTTGGTATTGGTGAAAAACTTACCCTAGAAACATATGGAACGTTAGCTATTTGACCACGCTGAGCTGACAATAAACAAGTCTGTTTATATGCGTATTGTTTAAATAAGGATAAACTGCGAACTATCACGATATGACTACGGTCAGAAAGATGGAGTAAATAATAAGATCCTTAGGTGGCTAATGCTGATGTTGAGTTTTGTTATTTCGACCAGGCTGTTCTTGGAAGCGAGAAGTTTGCAGCATTGTCACTTCGCATTATGAACAACTCAGTAAGGATGCGAAGTAGCGTGCTTGGGTGGACCGGGCAAGCGGCGACAACGCAGTATTACCCAAAGACCTGGAAAGGCGTATGAATGCAACGAAATTGAGACAAATGTTAACAAATTGGGTGATGACGAACATAGAACCGAGAAAAAAATAGGTTTATACAAAGCAAACATTGAAAACCGATTTGAGTAAAAAAAAATTGGTTTCGATGGCGAAAATGCAACAGGATAACTTTCGTGTCGCTGACGTCTGTTTCAGCTGGCGTCACTGGCTTCACTGGACACCGCTCGTTCGACAGGACGGAAGCACTGAGAGCTACGCTCTTACATAGCGCGGTATCCAGTCCTTGGGACTGCTCAAAACCGAAGCAACGAGGAGGAAACGAAATTGCCCAAGCGTCGAAACGGCAGCAAGAGGATTCGAAACCGGGTTCTCGCGACTGAGAGTCCGATCTTCCAACCTAACGCCATCACCCCCCGTCCCCCAACGCACTTGACATCAGTAAAGATCAGCAGCTACCACGCGCTCACCGTGTCGCAATGACGCATGCGCGTCAAAATGCACTGCGCAGCTGTGCCAATAAGGGATAAGACCACTGTTGGCATTCCTGTTTATTGTATGTAGGGCGTATTAAATTGCGATATGTGAATTTAAACAATTCATATGCTGTGACATAAGTGCAGTTGAGCAGGCTTATTCACAGGTTTGTTCGTAGAAGCTATTGGCTGTGAAATTATGCCGTTTTTAGAGTTTAACAGGCGGTGGGATTTATGGGAATTTTACTGCTATGGGTCACGTGGGCGCATGAATACATGGCTATTTTTGTAAAAATGTATGGGCATCGCACGTCGGGGCGTTTTAAAAGAGCTGGAGGTATGTTTAGTCAGTTTGTCAATGAGATGATGGCTGTTGCTGTGACAAATTTTCTTAATTTTTGATGGTCACGTTTTCTTATAATCAGACAAAACGTTAACATGGCCAATTCAATTCTCAACAGTGGTCTGACTCCAAATATGCGCTGCGCAGCTGTGCCAATAAATGATTTATTCGCACACAATGGAGCGGCCCGGATACAGTGGTGAATTAAACAATTTGCAACGACCCGTCTAAATATAAACCCCAGGGACCGTATATAATGGATGAACTCTTGGTGCAAATAATTATGTTCATTATTATTAATATTATCTATTTATTTATTTATTTTTTATTATTCCATAAATCTAATAATAGCTTCCGGAAATCCGGAAAATTACATATACCGGCTTAATGCTATTATGCTTACAAGTCTGCCGCAACCCCGCTCTTGTTCCTACTTTTCTCCACTCACAAAATCACAGTGTCGTTGAACGAAAATAAAATAATATCTGCCAGGCGAATATCCATATACCAATATTCGGTAAACCGTGCCAGAATAATCAGAATGAATAACGAGACATGCTATTATCTTATTTGACCATCTGATATTAAAATACCTTCGAGATTCATATTCAAAACGATAATCAAAACGGCCATAACCGTTACCACCCGTAAGACTGCGAGGCGCAGCAGCATCGACGGTTAAAATGTCTTATTTCTGATAATCGGGAAGACATTGGTTCTTCTTTCTGCCGTTCGAGGGCTGGACAATTTCGTTCACTCCCGGTTGCCCCAGTTCATTCACAGCCGTAGAAATGACTGGAATTATGGGATCGAAAACTTTTCGAGTAATAATTATAGTGTGGCTAAATACTTAAGAGATACATTAGGTTGTTTTGTTGTTGTTGTTGGTGTGAAAGGTTAACCAGAGGGTGGGGTTGCCCTATGCAAGGCCCTAACGACCCGGTACCGCTCTATATACGAACATACATTTTTAACATCGACCTCCACGCTTATAAATCATTTTAACTTACAGCGACCCGAACGCTGACATTGACCCTAACTCATAGAACACGTAGAACGTGACGCAGTTGCTGACGTACAAGCAGAACAAACTCACTCACATCGTTATTGCGAAACTTCAAAGAATTGCACGTGCAAGAAATAGAACTTCTCTGCTCCTCGGTGTGATGGAACTAAAATAATTTGCATAAAAATCGCATGTGCGTAACGTCTTGAGTGTATTTCCCACCACGAATAGACGGCTGCAGAAACAGGTACGTGTTTTATGCATGTCGAGCTTTGTTAGAGAATTCTCTACAGTCTGTCTTGAGTCATTCAAATTAGCGTTGTAACATAATAAGCACGACGACAAAGACATTATATGCAATGATGTGTGCTGCCTGCTGATTGCATTCTGAGCGAGTATTGTTCGTGGTACGAGTGAATGATGTACCCGTCCGGGTCTGCTCCCCAGGCTAGATGGTGACGCAGACATCATCTGAACAATTTGTCAAAAAATGACGTGTGACTTAACACGACAAAGACGCAGTATATCAAATTTTTCGTTTGACAACGTGGAGACGACAATTACTGTGTGAACTTCCCGTCACAAGTGTGATTGGGTGCAATATGAATGTACGTCTGCAAATTCCAGGAGTGATCGTGTGCAAAATCACCATTTCTTACATCTCATTGCAAACATCGCCAACCACCTGCGTAATGTCATTCAAATTGAAACTGTAGCCAGTCTATCTTATGAAAAATGTTCTTCGAACGTTGTAAGATTTCAACCGTCTCTTTTCTAAGGCCTGTCTCCCGAAGGGTACGTCGTTATGGATGATTGGAACCCGGATTCTCTCGATTCTAACCATTACGCCACCGGTTTCAGGATTTTGTCACACGGAATTCACGTCGATTCCATACGTCAGATAAAATTCGTCGTCTCCTGTGGTATGTTTAAAAACACATATACCTGTATATGTATCTATACAGAGAGAAACTTGATCCGAATGAATGCTCTCTTGATCCGCAATGAATATTAACGTCGTATAGGCTAAATAAATGAATGTATTACTACTTTGCTTGTAGTGTACCATACCAACAAGCGGCTAGGAACAGAACTCAGTTGCATCGACTTCAGTGGTGTAGCACCAGAAACAGTAAACCGTTGCATGGGAATTATACATGGCCAATTTGACCAATCATGGACACTCTACTTTCTGTTGTAGTTCATCGAGTATTTGTTCGCTCCACAACAGCGACGCTGTTCACCACCAAGTGCACTATTTGTTGTGGCATTAGTAATCGATCAGAATGCCTGTTTGTGTGGTGCATGTGTGACAGCTTGGCTTATGGATCAGCCACCTGCGGAGCTATTTCGTCCGACCCGTGGACTGACAGCGAGATTGTGCATAATCCGGTCCGCCCTCTGATGTGAGCATAGAACATAAATAGTGCGTCATGTCTAGACTTTAGATATGCGATTAGCCTGTTCGTGGAGCTGAATAGCGAAAAAGTACCACGCAGTGGTGTGCGATTTTGCCTGTCTATTCTCAATCTGCTGAACGTGTAATTCCAGGGACGAGAGCGTCGAAATCTTCCAGATTTCTAGATTCAGTTGCGACTGGAGAGTCAACACTGAGGACAGCCAACTTCCCGGCACTCCCGGAAATAACCAGCAAGCCCTACACTGTGTTCCTTGAGCTGCTGAGAAGGGAACTTGCTGACCGATTCACTGATTGCAATGTTCCATGTCGAAATCGACGCCGCGGCTGTGTGAGATTGTAAATGGACCCCCCCCCGGTTAATTTTCCACTGTGAAATATGGACCCATACCGTGAAAAATGGACATGAGTCCATTTACCACATTCGACCATCTTTGAAAATGGACCCCGGTCCATTGTTCACGGTGGAAAGTGGACCATGGTAAATGGAGCCCGGTCTATTTTTTCCTCACCAGAACTCATTTCTTTGAAAGCAGCCCCGTCAAAAGTAATCTAGTGCTTTACGTATCTCTCCGTATTCATACAAAGCATGAGTTTTAAAATAGCATACATATTTGGCCGTTCATTTATTTATAGCCATACAGTAAATTATGGTTCATGCTAATACTAGTAATAATAATATTAATTAAATAATACTAATTTATTTCAAAAGTAGAACTTGGGGGATAGGTGGAAGGAGGGGGTACATTTTCCACGGCCATTGAGAATGATCCCCGCCTATTTTTTCACAATTACATTTCCATTTCCACTCCCGGGATTCAGGTTCAGATTCAGACACCTTGCAGGAAGAGCTTGGCGAACTAATATACTGTGCTGCATTCAAAGCCACACCCAAAGAGGTGCTGTTTGTGTCACTGTCCAAACACTGACCGCGCGATGATAGCTATAGCCGATGCTATAGCTGCTACACATTCTTACAGTAAGCTGCAAGGCACAAATTGTTATCATACGTATTATTGTTAATACCAGGGCATGTGCGTGTGCGTGTGTGTGTGTGTGTGTGTGTGTGTGTGTGTGTGCGTGCGTGCGTGCGTGTGTGTGTGTGTGTGTTTGTGTTTGCGTGTGCGTGTGCGTGCGTGCGTGCGTACGCGTGCGTAATTTGCTGAATCAGCAAAATCGACATAAATAATTAACTATTTGCATCCACTTCCTGTGTGCCATGTGCCGCGCAGTGAGCACGGGTTTGCTTGCACACGCAGGAAATAAGTGTAGACCAATATCCGCTACAAACAAGAGTCGGACGTATCGACTGCGTCAAACCGAGGACTATTGTTATGGCCAATTATGTGGTTGTTATTTATGACTGAGGTTATTGTTACATTTATAATTTGTTGGCTCGAATTGAATGTCTGTATCCGAGGTAGTTAGAAACCACACAAAGCCCACATGACACATCACATGACTACGCGCATGACGTATTTCCTGAAATTGCTTAGTCAGCCGACGATGCCTTTCAAAAAGGTACGTTCTTATAAAGTGAGGAATCCAGTCCTTGGGACTGCTCAAAGCGCTTTACACTTCACCCCCTGGCAGGCCAGGTCCTTCCAACGCCATCTCGACTTTACACTTCACCCCTTGGCAGACCTGGTCCTTCCAACCCCATCTCGACTTTACACTTCACCCCCTGGCAGACCAGGTCCTTCCAACGCCATCTCAACTTTACACTTCACCCCCTGGCAGACCTGGTCCTTCCAACGCCATCTCAACGTTACACTTCACCCCCGGCAGACCTGGTCCTTCCAACGCCATCTCAACTTTACACTTCACCTCCTGGCAGACCTGGTCCTTCTAACGCCATCTCAACGTTACACTTCACCCCCTGGCAGACCTGGTCCTTCCAACGCCATCTCGACTTCTCTGTGTAGCATTCGGTCATGTGCAATTACTGCGCAAAGATTATTTGAACTTTGGTAAAAGTGCTTGAGTTTGGTTCTGGTCGTTATTTTGTTAATGTGCTTAATAAATATATGATTCGATAAAAACTGTTTCCTATGCCTCCATGAATATCTAATTGAGTATTGGATGAACTACTTTAGAATGCTATCCATCAAATTGTGTTTATGCTTGCTGTCCCTGGTGAATTCGGTTGCAGTACTTGGTGGTACTCAATTGCAATTGTACGATCAAAATCGGGCCGACTGCCAATGCATTCTTTCATAATGGCTGAGCGTAGTAGACAGATCTTGTGAAATACTAATCTGGCTGATTCGAATGCAACGTCGCTGTCTGCACAGCTGCTTCGTATCAAATGCCGACTGCCACGCATTCTGGAAACATGCTCAAACACAACCGTCACGCGCGGCTGGTTAAGTGTGTCAACCAGGTTTGCCAGATGTGGTCCGTCAACTGTTTACCCTAGATGTACCCCACACGTCGAGAGTCAAATGCCACTACGTCATCATTAAACCACAAGCCACTTAAACAATTGACAATGAAAGTGACAGTGAACTAATGAACGTTGCGCGGGTTCCGCACAATAGACAAATGACGAGACGCCGTTATCAGGCAGCGTTCCATAACACCCGTAAACAAACACTGGAAATCGATTAAACCTACCGGCGTCCCGCACGCTGTGCTGTCCACATATCAGGCGACTAGGTACTCTTCAAGCCATGATTACACCAATGAATAAAAAGATTACGTAACACTGTGCAATATGTGATAAACAAACAAGTTTGGACCAAAGTCAGAACCACGTAGAACAAAGTAGAACATTTTACACCTAGACACAGTTATGATTTTCACAGCGCAGAAACATGCAAAACATTTATAATCAAGAAAACATGATTTGTTTTGGCTATACACTTAAATACCACGTAGTGCATGGACTGGACCCACGATTTACAGTGCATACAATAAATAATAAAACAAAGGCTTTGTTCCAGAGATTACCTATCCAGTGAGCCATAACTGAAGAAATACTCACGTATGCAATAGTTATCCAGACGGCGACGGCAGCGACCACGAGGAACGTACTGGTGCACGCCATTTTCAGTATGATCGACTTGGCGGACGCGTTGGACGCAGACTGTGTGGTCAGCGGCATGGAACGACCTTTAGCCAGATGGACCGTCCTTTGATTCTGAAGCAGCCTCAGCAACCCCCACCGCAGTGGATGCACTCGACCAGGCTTCGATTTGGATTGGAGGCAACGTCCGTCCGTCGGTCGGTGACGCGGTGACGCGGAAAATGGTTCCGGTTGAGCGGCGATGGCGGCGACTAACTGCGGCTCCGTGGCGCTGTTTTAGTTACCTGAATAATCGCGCAATAAATATTGTCACGCGCCGCTGATTTCTGATACACACGCGAACGCATTCGCTGCCAATCCCACTCGCGATAGATTTGGCAAGGCTATAATGAGCACCACCACGTTTTGACTCGTATGGGGAATACCTGTACTGTTCTCACGGCAGGAAATGTGAAATTCATCACATGTTGGATTAATTGGATACACGTTTTCATAGTAACTTTGCGGAATCTCACTCGAAAAATCAACGGAAGCTTGTGTCAATTTGTCCACCTCCACGGACTGTGAACTAAATTATTATTATTATTTACTTAAAATAAATAGAATATATGCTGCGAAAAAGTGTTGGAAGATGAAAAGTTGAAGGCAACTAAGAAAGCTTGTTCCAGGTGATTATTATAGCAAAGAAGAGCGAGTCGCGATATAAAGGGTTAACGTTAATAAATCACATGCTAGTACCCTTTACGTAAACACATTAACGTTACTGGTGTACATTACTAGCTGATCTCGCTGTAGTTAATGTCTTTGCGTACAAAGGCAGTTCGGTCTGGTATTTCTTGTGTTTTGTTAGCTTTGTGTGTGCATGTATTTGTGCGTGTGTGCATGCGTGCGTGCGTGCGCACGTGTGTGTTTGTATATGTGTTTGGGAAAGAGAGAGGGATATAATTCGTTCGTGTGTACGCGAGTGCGTACGTGCGTGTGTGCGTGCTAAAGAGTTCGTGCATGTGTGAATGCTCACTTTCGTGTGAGGTTTATGCGTGTACATGCGTTTTTGAACTGATGAAGAGGGCAAGAACGCGTGTTCTGACGCTTTCATCGTCACAAATGAATGCACAGAGAGAAGTTGTGACGCGCTGTTATTGTGTCAAGCGATGTTTATTTAAACCTTGGCTGATTTGTGCCGCGACAGTGAGAACTAAATGAGTTTCCATCTGTTTTTATCTGGATTTTCAAAGCTTCGGTGAAACATATACTGCACATGTTGTATGCGACAATGAACCGACTACATCACTGAGCAGTGCAGTTGAGTTTTTTAACTCCGGTTTTGTCTTCTCAAACGAAAGATCACGGGGTTTAACCAGATACATGTTGCACTGTTCGAATCTAAATTATAATACATATAATGCATTCTAATCAATATAGCTTGAGTGTGTTAAACTTTTAAAATTAATCCCATCTTTTATAAACTGGAAACGAGTGACCTTAGATATATTTATTCAAATGAACGACATTACATGACAGGAACGACTCCGATGCAGTGACATGAGCCGGATGATTGCATTAGAAACAGTGGCAGTGGCATACTACTACTGCGATGTCAACAAGTCGGCACAACAACTTTTAGCACGTTTTTTCTAGACCTTAAGTTACGAATCTCAACTTGCAGCCGTGAGATTCGTAACTTAAGGTCACCATCACACTGAGTGTTAAAGGCTTTTTTTTGTAAAGATACTGCCAGCCAGTTTCAAGTCTGATAATCTGTGCACGATCCGTTATTGTTGATCTGCGTATGCGTTAACTTGCTTTTACAACTGAGTCTACATGTATATTGTAACTGATGTTGCATCGTTTGTCTTAAACTATACATTTATTACTGGACGATATATTTGAATTAGAACTTTTTACCTGTTTTAATCATTCTTATATAAGTGTTATATAATGTTATGTAACGTGTTTCTAATGTTTTATGCACCGATTGTGTTGTGTAGTGGCCTTATGCACAAACCAAGTTGCGAAGAAGATACGTAAGTAAGTAAGAGGTAAGTATATAGGTAGGTAAGTAGGTAACTAAGCAAATAAACGTAAGTAAGTAAGTACCAACTGTGTATAGAAAGGTTAATACACACAAAAAACACGTGCCCTCAACTGGCAGTCAAACAAGTTGCACCCTGGTTGTGTGATCGTCTCCGTTATTTACGGGTCACCAGCGAGAGAAGTAAACACACATATCACGTTAGTCATGTTAGTCATGTTAGTCATACGTGTATCGTTGTATGTGTATGTAATGTATACGCATCAACGAAGAAGAGGCTGGTGCTGTTTACAACGATGGATGTGTGATAAAGACCGACGAGTGCAAAGAGGACATCACTGTTATATTCGCCAGAGGTTTGTTTACGGGCCGGTGACCACGTGACGCATTCACTAGAGCCGCGTCTAAACTGCGGGGTATGGTATTCATCAAAATGTCCATACTTTCCTATCGCACCTGGTCATTGTAATCAGGGTAAATACAGGTCGCACAAGGGGACCTAGAAACATGGCACGCGCTCGTCCGTGCGTGCGTGTCTGTGTGCGACTGTGCGTGTCTTTCCGTTATCTGTCCGGTAAATTTCCATCTTGCATGAAATAATATCCCCTGATTGCATTCACACGGGAATCTGATTAATCCGATATTTCGGCCGTTGTACTTCCCGTGGCGTCGTTTACCAATGAGAGATACCATGTTAGCGTCGCACAAAATTTATTTGCACTTGAATGGTTATGGGTGATGGGTTTTATTGCCGGTTTCCGGGTATTTACTGCCTTATACAACACTGCAAAGAAATGCACACGGGATGTCCCTTCAATTAGTTATTCATCGTTTTTCCAGGTCTCGCGAGAAGCATAATTTGGATCAGAGATGATTGCTGTGGTTGAACATTTAATTAAACTGGCGCCGTTCGAAAACAACCACAGAATTGCGAGAGTGCAAAGCGTGCGCGCATGTTCGTGCATGTGCATGATGATATTCAGAATTTATCAAGGGGAACTTCATTATGCAACATGAGCCAACACAAAGCGCAATCCGTGCATAATCGACGAGTTACGTGCAAGTGACACGCTACTCTTGTTGTTGCTGGAATCGATATAAAATGGGAAGACAGTGTTCGAGTTCTCTGAGACGGAATTTAGTATAAAAGACTCATAGATATATTTAAATGTATTATTAATAACAATGTATTGTGATGATTGCATTAACGCTAATCACATAAACCCCCTAAGCTACGGGCATGATGCGTATGTGCGTGCGTGTGTGTGTGTGCGTGCGTGCGTGGTGTACGTGATACGGCGTACGTGCATGGCTACACGCGAAGATATCGTTTTACATTGAAGTCGCACTAACATATTCCACGAAGGCGAGTCGTTCCCTATCAACGACACAGAAGAAATATATGTTGTTATTTAAATATGCCGTTTCATGTCTACAATGCATGATTGCCACTTTAGCAGTAATGCATATTATATTAACGCGGCAGCGATGTGTCAAGCACGTATTGCGTGGTAGCTTAAAGTAGCTGGGGCGGCTATAATATGCTTGTCTTAAACTGAATAGTTTCAGTAGAATTTTTTAAGATAATTAAAAAAATTCTTCGTAGTTTGCATTTGAAATAATATATAATATTCCAAATTAATAAAAATTAATGTGGAACCGCGTTTCTCGAAATTGTTATCGCGTTGGTATACTTTTCAACAATGCCAGTACGGGGGTGTATATATGTCGAGAGTAGACCGCAATACAATGTCTGCAACTTAGATCATGTCGTGTCTAAACGACTAAAGTCATCAACTGTAAATTAAAGGATTATTTTGGAAACTTGACCCACAAACAAAATGAAGCCACAGTGCAGACGTGCTTTGAAGTAGTACGGACCAAGACTTTGCTGCACTGACCCTATTATTGAGCGGAACCAACAATTACACTGCCGCGGATGGCCTCGTCCATGTCCGACATTGAGCCGCACAGTGTCTACCATTTTGGATATTCACTATTTCAAACGTTACCAGATCTAATGACTAAAGACAATTCTTTTACATTTTTTTTAAAAGTTGGCATTTTTTTTTATTAAATCGACTGAGGATGTTACATAAATTATTATATAAACCCCCTAAGCTACGGGCATGTTTTGGACATCAACAAACCGGATTTGCGAGGGGCTAAATCAGTTGAGGATGGAGTTTAACACAACATTCATTATGTGCTAACCGATTCAAACGCTTGCTGCACCATAGGTCAGTGTTAACGGAGACAGATATTGTGTTAAGTAGGCTAAATGATAAATAAGGTCAAGTTGCAGACATGTTTTGTGGTAGTACGGACCAAGAATGTGCAGCAGTGAACCACATATTCAAAAGAGACGCCAATTATATCGCTGTATAGAAAGTAGCAGTAATCCATTTTTAGGAACACAAAAGGTGACTCAGTGAGTGAGTGGGTGAGTGAGTGAGTGAGTGAGTGAGTGAGTGTCGCTACTCACTCACTCACTCACTCACTCACTCACTCACCCACCCACCCACCCACCCACCCACTCACTCACTCACTCACTCACTCACTCACTCACTCACTCACTCACTCACTCACTGAGTTACAGAGTAATAACAAAGTTTGGTTCACCTTGTCTCGGTTACTAGAACAAGGCAAGATTTAATATAGTTGTACTGCAAAGCAAATGGACAAGGAATGAAATGGTTTATCGAGAGTCCAGTAATATTCATTTATGTATAAGCAGCCCTTGTGAAATATAATTATGTTAATTGTGCTCTAAACTTATTCACACTGGCTTGATTTACTTGAATTATACCCTGGAGCATAGGTCGTCCACAAGCTTCGTCCATTTGGCCCTGTCTTGACGGAGATGACCTGTGAAGTCCAAATGGGTCTCAGGGTCTTAAACGCTGCTGTGGCCCTATCCTGCTTTTGATGTCTCGGTCTGTGCCACCTTCTCTGCTCAAAACACTTCCCAGATATGTGAACTGCTCCACGCCTTCTATGTCACCACCCCTCAACTGGACGCTATTCTTGTTCATGTGATTTATTCTCATAGTCCTGCGGACCTTCAGACCCAATCTTGCAGCGGACTCATACAGTGATGTCGACTTGTCCTGCCTGTTGTCATGACGATGTGAAAGTAGTGCGACGTCATCTACAAAGTCAATATCCTCTAGCTGTTTGGAGAGGGTCCACTGGATTCATTTTCTATTGTTGATGCCATAATAAAAAATCGGACTCTCGATCGAGAATTGAATCCTCCTGCTGCTATTTCGTTTACTCCACATTGCCTCAATTCAGCCCGCTCTATATCGGGCTATGGGCAGCAGTGGAGATGTGAAGGGATGGTCTTCGCACAGTAATTACAGCGGCGTGGCTGAATGCTTCCCAGCGAAATCGAGTTGACGTTGGAATGAACAGGTCTGCTAGAGGAGTGGGTGAAGTTAAAGCTCCCTGAGTACGGACATTTACACAACCAGTAGCTCATTTATTCCATTCATGTATGATCCTGTGCGAAAATAAATGCTATATTATATCACATCGATACTGTTCTATCGCTGATGCTACATTGTGTCCTCTATTACTTTTTCCTTCCGTAACATTGACAACAGATTTATAATGCTGTTTTAATTAACTAATATAAGAACTTCTATTTGATTTCCTCGTCTCTATTACATTCATTTAGGCGTGTTTCACAACTAGTGTATCTCACTTCGGGGATAAGTTTAGCTGTGCACGTTTACTTCTGTATGCTTTCTAATTGACCCATGTCCTTATTACGATCTAGCCTCAAAGTTTGTATGCACTATTATAAATGAGGCATATCTAATGCTTTAATTATAATTAGCTATTTTTCGTTGTATTTATATTTTTATTATTTTATTATGAACCCAAGAATTAGATAACAATTTGAAACCGCAATTCCACATTGCTCTGAAAATTTAATATCAACACTAATTGTTACTCATAAATTCTTTAATTTTACGGTTCTGCCAACATTCTCCGTGTATTGCCTTCATGTTCTTCAGGATGTTTGTTACAATTTAAACGGCGAATATAAACATAAATATACATTCAATGTTACCTAAATTCAACTACATGCAGAAAAACCCACGAACTTAACAGAAACGAATGCTAAGTGCGTTGTATTAGCACAGGCGTATAAATAAACCACACCGCAGGCTTCACTATTATCTACGGCTAAAGTAAGCACCACAGTTTAGCGCTACCAGATCCAAGTGCAAGTTAATTTCAATATAGGTCAAGTTACGTCATTTACTGGCCAATGCAACACAAACCCTGAGAAGTGACCACTATGAACCTTACTCGCCCCTGGAGTGGCCGCTGCCAGTTCGACCAGAGGTCAGCGAGCTCTGAACAAACGAAGGATGCAAGAGTCAATGCAGCGATCATTGTAGAGAAACACTTAGGCAACTGACTGATATCGATACACCAGCCGGGTCATTGGCCGGTCATAACGACTGACCTGGATCTTAAAGCTACAAAGTGTGGTGTTTCTTTATCGTAAAATCATGTTACAATATAAACGATATCTGTTTTAATATCTTGACCGTACACATTTGTATTAATGAATCACAATTTATTTTATAATAAACTTTTACAGCTTTCCGCTTATGAATATCAATCTTGCCTTTCAGCAAGCATGATATATATATATATATATATATATATATATATATATATATATATATATATATATATATATATATATATATATATATATATATATATATATATATATATATATATATATATATATATATATATATATATATATATATATATATATATATATATATATATATATATATCCGGCCAGAACCAGATAGTTAGTGTCTGACTTCCGTAAGCGTGTTTTGTGTTTTATAAAGTGCACTTTTCTACTGATGCACAATCTCGTCGAGTTCGGCAGATGAGTCGTCACGTACGGTTGTCAATATCCGTCTGCTTCGGTCGAATCCATGCAGCGTATTGGCCAGCTATCACATGACGCAATATACACATCGAAGAGATGTGGAAATGCATTCTTCCTAGTCAACGCGTAAGGGCGTCAGAATGTTTTCGGTCATTGCCTTAATGATGTACAGACAGGGTACGCTACGCTGCCCCCTGAATGGGGGGTTACAAAAGGCCTGTTCAACAGGCTGTTCGTACACGGCAGCAGCCACGGTCGCAGTGCGACACTTTTTCTCCCTAAACACCGGGTTAGCACATCAGTGTGATTGATGCTTTCATCCATGTCGACACCGGACGAAAATATAACGGATAAAGACCAGGCTTTTAAGTTAAAATTATTTCGCGCACGAAAAAAGCGCGACTTCCTTTTTGATCGTCTGCGAGGCCACGCACGCACGGCCAAACTAAATGGCGTCGTGCCTCAGACAAACGACGCCGCGTCCGGTAAAAGATTTTGCAGTGATGAATAGAAATAATATGGTGGAATTGCGACAAGAGAATGAATACAGACGTGGACAGGAAGGTAGTTGGGAACAGACTGCGATGGGAAGGACACGTTGCTGAGAATAAGCGAGGAGATATTGACAAAGAGAGCGTGGGAAACAGAAGATGACGATAAAAGGAGAAGAGAAAGAACAACGTTAAGTTGGACTGACAGTGAAAGAAGATCGAGAGTGATGGAGACAAGGAAATCACTCTTGATGTGGCTTAAAGAGGAGGAGAACAGGCAGCACGCGACGTATGTTGTCATGAAGATATTGAATGGGTATGAAAATATTGATAGAAATATGTTTTTCTCACTCAAGAAGGATAGCAGAACTAGAGGACATGAGGTAAAATTAGTAAAGGATCAATGTAGATTGGACATCAGGAAGCACTCGTTCTCACAGAGGACAGTAAATGAATGGAACAAACTGTCTACAGATTGTGTAACTGCTAGCAGCGTGAATATGTTTAAAAACAAGGTTGACACATATATCAGGAGGGCGGGGTATAAGTAGGTGAACATTGTTGGACTCTCGATAAGCCAATGGCTTCCTTGTCCACTTGCCATCTGGGCCTTTGGCTTGGATGGCAAATCTTGTTAAATCTTGTTAAATGTGCTTAACCTATTAGCCTTTTAACCGTCTTTAGAACCGTGTGTTATGACTGACTCTTTATATGATTGTTGTGGCAACTTGGATGTGTTCATAGCTCACCAGGGCTCCCAGAACTTGGATGTGTTCATAGCTCACCAGTGCTCCTACAACATGGACGTGTTCATAGCTCGCCAGTGCTCCTACAACTTGGAAGTGTTCATGTCTCACCAGTGCTCCTACAACTTGGACGTGTTTACAGCTCACCAGTGCTCCTACAACTTGGACGTGTTTACAGCTCACCAGTGCTCCTACAACTAGGACGTGTTTATAGCTCACCAGTGCTCCTACAACTTGGACGTGTTTACAGCTCACCAGTGCTCCTACAACTTGGACGTGTTTACAGCTCACCAGTGCTCCTACAACTTGGACGTGTTCATAGCTCACCAGGGCTCCCAGAACTTGGATGTGTTCATAGCTCACCAATGCTCCTACAACATGGACGTGTTCATAGCTCGCCAGTGCTCCTACAACTTGGACGTGTTCATAGCTCGCCAGTGCTCCTACAACCTGGACTTGTTCATAGCTCGCCAGTGCTCCTACAACTTGGATGTTTTCATAGCTCACCAGTGCTCCTACAACTTGGACGTGTTTATAGCTCACAAGTGCTCCTACAACTTGGACGTGTTTATAGCTCACCAGTACTCCTACAACTTGGGCATGTTCATAGCTCACCAGTGCTCCTACAACTTGGACGTGTTCATATCTCACCAGTGCTCCTACAACTTGGACGTGTTTACAGCTCACAAGTGCTCCTACAACTTGGACGTGTTTACAGTTCACCAGTGCTCCTACAACTTGGACGTGTTTACATCTCACCAGTGTTCCTACAACTTGGTCGTGTTTATAGCTCACCAGTGCTCCTACAACTTGGACATGTTCATAGCTCACCAGTGTTCCTAAAACTTCAACAAAATATAAAATCCCCTTGGTTCTGTGTTTGTCTTTATCAGTTTTCTTTCTCATATTTAGCATGCTTACAGTATATACATATACATGCAATATAAGTGATAACATCATTTGTGAAAAAAAATACCTGTTTAAATATTTCAGCCCGACGGAGACGCAAAGCAATGCGATCGTCGATGACGAATGGTCGCATAATATGCAGCACTTTAAAGCCCGGCATACACGTCACTTTTTGTGTCGCCGACGAATCGCCGACGAGTTTTTCGTGACGTGTATGCACTCCCACAACGCGACGCTTTTGTCGAAGACAGTTTTTATCTAGTTTTTGTCGCTTCCTGGAACAACAAACATGTTTGATATTAAAGACAAGATGTCGTAGACAAATCGTCGCCGACGAGTCGTGTCGTGACGTCTGTGCCGGTATGCCTTCGTCGCCGACGAGTCGTGTCGTGACGTATGTGCCGGTATGCCTTCGTCGCCGACGAGTCGTGTCGTGACGTCTGTGCCGGTCTGTGCCTTCGTCGGCGACTCGTCGGCGACAGGTTTTCTGCCTCCTGAAATGTTTTGAGGCCCTTCGCCAATCAGGAACCTCGCCATTGTCACGGGACTGCCTATAAAAAAACTGAAAATGGCACAGTTTGAGTGGAACGTTGAACGCGTGGAAATTGGAAAAGCTAATTGATTGGTGGCAGAAGAGGCCCAGCTTGTACGACTCGAGTTCAAAACCGTACTGTAATCGAGAACAAAAAGCAAAGGCCTGGGAGGAATTCGCCAAACGATTGGAACGTCCACGTAAATCAATCATCATCGTTCAAACTAAACTCCCATACAAGATTGTTGAAAGCGCCCCTTTCGTCATGCTCCAAAAGCCACTGCTTCATGCAGTATGATCGACGACTTCCCCTTCTTTGCCGACGACGCCGAATAATAATGTACGAGCAGTTCAAGGCCAGAGCTCTCCAGTATTGTGCTGACTGTCGTGCCATTTACACAAGATTCCGCTGGGCAGTTCGTGCCACTACCACCAGGAGTGCATGCATCAACCTGTCGCCGACGCGAGCCGCGTCGTGACGTGTATGATCCCCCCAAGCCAATCATACACGTGCGTTCAGTCATGTTACTTGCAGCCGTACAACATACAGTGCTAAGAATAAAGATGGTAGACATGTGGTCATAGGAAAAGGAAATCCAAACAATTGACCTGTGGCGTGAACATCAAGGTCAAAGTGTTTTTTGCATTAGCTACCCATATTGTATATATGTAGTATCAATAACATGTTATATAATTATATAGGTATGTTATATAGTAATATCAGGGAATACTAGATGAATCAAACACTGAGTAAAGAGAAAAAGCAAAGTAAGAAACACGGCGTAAAGAAGTAAGAAACACGGCGTAAAGAAGTAAGAAACACGGCGTAAAGAAGTAAGAAACACGGCGTAAAGAAGTAAGAAACACGGCGTAAAGAAGTAAGAAACACGGCGTAAAGAAGTAAGAAACACGGCGTAAAGAAGTAAGAAACACGCCGTAAAGAAGTAAGAAACACGCCGTAAAGAAGTAAGAAACACGGCGTAAAGAAGTAAGAAACACGGCGTAAAGAAGTAAGAAACACGGCGTAAAGAAGTAAGAAACACGGCGTAAAGAAGGACATGTTTAGTTATTATTGGTTTGACTCGGTTTCGTGCTACTACTAAATACATGCAACATGGTTAAATGTTGGCTCACTATTTCCGTAAAATGTGGATAAAATAGTTCCATTTTTCTTGGATGAGTATGAGGGAAAACCGCTAGGGTCGTGTTAGTTCCATGACGGGTTCACGACGGGTTCACGCCGAATCGTCGTGATATGTGCGGCAGCTCACGGTGAAACAAAATTGTTCAAGATTATTCAAGATTCTTCCAAGATGTTTCATGGCTTTGCGCCGCCGTCGCGTCGTGTAGGGTGCGGTATGGAAGCATGGGCCCGTCAAAAACACGGAATACCCTCGCGTCGCAATTATATTTACGACATGACGTAAATATTTGCGACCCGGTGTAATTCTAATTAAGACCCATCGCAAATAATTACGACGGGTCGCTAAATGACTGCCGGGTATCAAGTCAACCAATAGCGGCACGTTCCTGTTAAATCCACCAATCGCATGTCTGTGCCGATACAGTACGCCTGTTGTTTCCCGTGGTGGTGCAAGTCAACGCATACTATTCTAACACGAAGACATGTTAAGGCCCAGCAAGTTAATCCCGGCCAACTAGTTGAATTTCAACCTGTTTTATTACCGGAACACATTATATCAAATGGATGTTCCATATATAACAATTCACCAACACTGTGCGGCATCACATGAAGTGTTACTTAGTGGGAAAATGTTCTTTATTTTCCGAGTTATGTAAGATAAAAACACATAAAGTTGTTCGGACGAGGAAGGCGTACAAGAAAATATAACGGGCTTATAGCGCGTAACAATGCGTTAATTATTTCTCCCAAAAAGAAACTATAGAACTCATCACAGTATATGCATACATCAATAAGCAGACTGCCAGCAACATATTGACATGAGGAACAAAGATTTGAGATAATGTGTTCGAGTATTAAAACAGATAGAAATCCAGCTAGTCGGACGGGATTAACTTGTTGGCCCATAACTTTACACCACCACGAGAAACAACAGGCATACTGTATCGGTCAGACATGCAGTTTAATGACTCCGCGGGAACGGGTTGACTTGATACCAGACGGTCATTTAGCGACCCGTCGTAATTCGCTTTGAGACCCGTTGCAATTCTTTGCGACGCGTCGCAATTCGAATTGCGACCCGTCATAATTCGATTTGGGACCCGTCGTAAATATTCGTGACGGGTCTTAAGCAGAATTACGACGGGTCGCAAATATTTACGTCATGTCGTAAATATAATTGCGACGCGAGGGTATTCCGTGTTTTTGACGGGCCGTGCTTCCATAGGGCGGCGGCCTTTAGTCGTCGCTCCAGGTGTGTAACATGACCAGCGTCATGTGACACCAGCTCGATACGGTCCCGGGGAGCTCCTGGCTAACGTCTCTGTCTGGACAGGTTTCGTTCCACGGATGTTTGCTTGCTTCATTTATTTTTATCCAAAGCCAGTTCTCACCATAGTCTAGTTAGTACATCCTTCATACAACACTTGTGGAATGTGTTCGATTCATGTTCACTGATGGCAGATATAGATTGGCGACGAGACAAATATTTTTTTATTATAGCGCCTTTATTCGAAGAAACCGTTACGTCAACCCATTCGAACGTGTTCAAATCATATTTGCATAGACTGCAAGTTTATCACGAACGTGTCTGCGGTTGACCGACCTTCTGACATGATTGTGTTTGCTTTGGGACAGAGGGACACTGCCGAGATAGCTGGCAGTTCGACTTTGATTGCGACATCGCTGTTGACAGGTTCCTCTGTGTCGTCGCCAAATATTATTATATATCAATGATTTCATCATAGACTAGAAGGTAAATGAGTGATAATGTTGTCTAATTGTTGTTTCCCAGAAAGGATATTTTTGGTAAATGTTGCATTAAAACTGTCATAATGTCTAAATACTTTGTTATAAACAACAACAACAACAACAACAAAAACAACAACAACAACAACAACAAAAACAACAACAACAAAAACAAAAACAACAACAACAACAACAAAAACAACAACAACAACAACAACAAAAACAACAACAACAACAACAACAACAATATACTTGCAATTGGCCACAAATTTGGACATGCGAAAAATTCAGCTATGTACCATAAGACGGAATCGTGATCCTTCATTCCTTTCATACAGAAACATCTTTTGAAATTACTCAGATGGGATTTTACGACATTGTAGAATTTTAATTGAAAAATAAACAACTCATCAGTACAGGCAAAATGTTGAATCCTGTTGTCCATGGACACTATGTGTGATGTTTGGCATTCTGACCATGGTGGAGTTGTTCACCACGTTCATGTTGTCTTAACAATCACCAACTACATTATCAGGCTGTCCATACAGAGCATCCTCGTCAGTCCCTGAACCTACGTGTACTCCAGGTAGATCGCGCGGTGGGACGTGGTAGAGTAGCGGTTAAACAATCGGACTCTCAATCGAGAGAGTCCGGGTTGGCACTTTCGAAACTTTGGCAATTTCTTTCACTCCACGTTGCTCCGGTTCACTCAAATGAGTCCCTCGCTACAGACACTAGTAGATATGTGAACTAATAGACAACTCGCCGTAATTGCAGCGTGGATGAATGCGGAGAAGTCGAGGTGGCGTTGAAATGAACAGGTCTGCCAGGGGTGACGTGTAAAGCTCGTTGAGCAGTCACAAGGACTGGATACCGCGCTGTATAAGAACGTACCTTTATCAGGCTCAAAATCTAGGTGGAGTTCGATTTAACGATAAAACTGACTAATCGTCACAACAGTTGCAACCAGCAACAACTGAACGCATTCTGTCTCATACATTTTGGTACGAATGACCTAAAATTGCCACCGCTTGCAAGAGGTACAACCTCATTCTGGCAACAAACACTGCCACTGCCAGCAAGTGGTGGCAGTTCATTCTGGCAACAAACATTGCCACTGCCCGCAAGTGGTGGCAGCTCATTCTGGCAACAAACACTGTCACTGCCCGCAAGTGATGGCAGCCCATTCTGGCAACAAACACTGTCACTGCCAGCAAGTGGTGGCAGTTCATTCTGGCAACAAACATTACCACTGCCTGCAAGTGGTGGCAGCTCATTCTGGCAACAAACACTGCCACTGCCCGCAAGTGATGGCAGCCCATTCTGGCAACAAACACTGCCACTGCCCGCAAGTGGTGGCAGTTCATTCTGGCAACAAACACTGCCACTGCCAGCAAGTGGTGGCAGTTCATTCTGGCAACAAACACTGCCACTGCCAGCAAGTGGTGGCAGTTCATTCTGGCAACAAACACTGCCACTGCCAGCAAGTGGTGGCAGTTCATTCTGGCAACAAACACTGCCACTGCCCGCAAGTGGTGGCAGTTCATTCTGGCAACAAACACTGGCACTGCCAGCAAGTGGTGGCAGTTTATTCTGGCAACAAACACTGCCACTGCCAGCAAGTGGTGGCAGTTCATTCTGGCAACAAACACTGCCACTGCCCGCAAGTGGTGGCAGTTCATTCTGGCAACAAACACTGCCACTGCCAGCAAGTGGTGGCAGTTCATTCTGGCAACAAACACTGCCACTGCCCGCAAGTGGTGGCAGTTCATTCTGGCAACAAACACTGGCACTGCCAGCAAGTGGTGGCAGTTTATTCTGGCAACAAAAATTACCACTGCCAGCAAGTGGTGGCAGTTCATTCTGGCAACAAACACTGCCACTGCCCGCAAGTGGTGGCAGTTCATTCTGGCAACAAACACTGCCACTGCCAGCAAGTGGTGGCAGTTCATTCTGGCAACAAACACTGCCACTGCCCGCAAGTGGTGGCAGTTCATTCTGGCAACAAACACTGGCACTGCCAGCAAGTGGTGGCAGTTCATTCTGGCAACAAACACTGCCACTGCCAGCAAGTGGTGGCAGTTCATTCTGGCAACAAACACTGCCACTGCCAGCAAGTGGTGGCAGTTCATTCTGGCAACAAACACTGCCACTGCCCGCAAGTGGTGGCAGTTCATTCTGGCAACAAACACTGACACTGCCAGCAAGTGGTGGCAGTTCATTCTGGCAACAAACATTACCACTGCCTGCAAGTGATGGCAGTTCATTCTGGCAACAAACACTGCCACTGCCAGCAAGTGGTGGCAGTTCATTCTGGCAACAAACATTACCACTGCCCGCAAGTGGTGGCAGTTTATTCTGGCAACAAACACTGCCACTGCCAGCTAGTGGTGGCAGTTCATTCTGGCAACAAACACTGTCACTGCCAGCAAGTGGTGGCAGTTCATTCTGGCAACAAACATTGCCACTGTCCGCAAGTGGTGGCAGCTCATTCTGGCAACAAACACTGCCACTGCCAGCAAGTGGTGGCAGTTCATTTTGGCAACAAACATTACCACTGCCCGCAAGTGGTGGCAGTTTATTCTGGCAACAAACACTGCCACTGCCAGCAAGTGGTGGCAGTTCATTCTGGCAACAAACACTGTCACTGCCAGCAAGTGGTGGCAGTTCATTCTGGCAACAAACATTACCACTGCCTGCAAGTGGTGGCAGCTCATTCTGGCAACAAACACTGCCACTGCCCGCAAGTGATGGCAGCCCATTCTGGCAACAAACACTGTCACTGCCAGCAAGTGGTGGCAGTTCATTCTGGCAACAAACACTGCCACTGCCAGCAAGTGGTGGCAGTTCATTCTGGCAACAAACACTGCCACTGCCAGCAAGTGGTGGCAGTTCATTCTGGCAACAAACACTGCCACTGCCCGCAAGTGGTGGCAGTTCATTCTGGCAACAAACACTGGCACTGCCAGCAAGTGGTGGCAGTTTATTCTGGCAACAAAAATTACCACTGCCAGCAAGTGGTGGCAGTTCATTCTGGCAACAAACACTGCCACTGCCTGCAAGTGGTGGCAGTTCATTCTGGCAACAAACACTGCCACTGCCAGCAAGTGGTGGCAGTTCATTCTGGCAACAAACACTGCCACTGCCAGCAAGTGGTGGCAGTTCATTCTGGCAACAAACACTGCCACTGCCAGCAAGTGGTGGCAGTTCATTCTGGCAACAAACACTGCCACTGCCCGCAAGTGGTGGCAGTTCATTCTGGCAACAAACACTGGCACTGCCAGCAAGTGGTGGCAGTTCATTCTGGCAACAAACACTGCCACTGCCAGCAAGTGGTGGCAGTTCATTCTGGCAACAAACACTGCCACTGCCCGCAAGTGGTGGCAGTTCATTCTGGCAACAAACACTGCCACTGCCCGCAAGTGGTGGCAGTTCATTCTGGCAACAAACACTGCCACTGCCCGCAAGTGGTGGCAGTTCATTCTGGCAACAAACACTGCCACTGCCAGCAAGTGGTGGCAGTTCATTCTGGCAACAAACACTGCCACTGCCAGCAAGTGGTGGCAGTTCATTCTGGCAACAAACACTGGCACTGCCAGCAAGTGGTGGCAGTTTATTCTGGCAACAAAAATTACCACTGCCAGCAAGTGGTGGCAGTTCATTTTGGCAACAAACACTGCCACTGCCCGCAAGTGGTGGCAGCTCATTCTGGCAACAAACACTGCCACTGCCAGCAAGTGGTGGCACCTCATTCTGGCAACAAACACTGTCACTGCCAGCAAGTGGTGGCAGTTCATTCTGGCAACAAACATTGCCACTGCCCGCAAGTGGTGGCAGTTCATTCTGGCAACAAACACTGCCACTGCCAGCAAGTGGTGGCAGTTCATTCTGGCAACAAACACTGCCACTGCCCGCAAGTGGTGGCAGCTCATTCTGACAACAAACATTGCCACTGCCCGCAAGTGGTGGCAGCTGTTCCTGGCAACAAACACTGCCACTGCCCGCAAGTGGTGGCAGCTCTTCCTGGCAACAAACATTGCCACTGCCCGCTAGTGGTGGCAGCTCTCCCTGGCAACAAACAATGCCGCTGCCCGCAAGTGGTGGCAGCTCATTCTGGCAACAAACATTGCCACTGCCCGCAAGTGGTTGCAGCTCTTCCTGGCAACAAACATTGCCACTGCCCGCAAGTGGTGGCAGCTATTCCTGGCAACAAACACAGCCACTGCCCGCAAGTGGTGGCAGCTCATTCTGGCAACAAACATTGCCACTGCCAGCAAGTGGTGGCAACTCATTCTGGCAACAAACACTGCCACTGCCCGCAAGCGGTGGTTGCTCTTCCTGGCAACAAACATTGCCACTGCACGCAAGTGGTGGCAGCTCTTCCTGGCAACAAACACTGCCACTGGCCGCAAGTGGTGGCAGTTCATTCTGGCAACAAACACTGGCACCGCCTGCAAGTGATGGCAGCCCATTCTGGCAACAAACACTGGCACCGCCTGCAAGTGGTAGCACCTCATTCTGGCAACAAACACTGTCACTGCTAGCAAGTGGTAGCACCTCATTCTGGCAACAAACACTGCCACTGCCAGCAAGTGGTGGCACCTCGTTCTGGCAACAAACACTGCCACTGCCAGCAAGTGGTGGCAGTTCATTCTGGCAACAAACACTGCCACTGCCAGCAAGTGGTGGCAGTTCATTCTGGCAACAAACACTGCCACTGCCCGCAAGTGGTGGCAGCTCGTTCTAGCAACAAACACTGCCACTGCCCGCAAGTGGTGGCAGCTCATTCTGGCAACAAACATTGCCACTGCCCTCAAGCGGTGGTTGCTCTTCCTGGCAACAAACATTGCTACTGCCCGCAAGTGGTGGCAGCTCATTCTGGCAACAAACACTGCCCGCAAGCGGTGGCTGCTCTTCCTGGCAACAAACATTGGCAACTCTTCCTGGAAAAAACATAGGAAACTAGTTTTGATAACAAAACAATCCGTTTGGCCCTGTTGTAATTATTCAAAAAATTCATTTGTGCTATTAAAGTGGCAATATAGTTATCTGCATTAGTCTTTTGATACTACACCGTGTACACGTCAAATGACACTATAGTACGTCTATCGATATTTGTTGCATGTCACGCTTGCTGTCATCGATTAGATTAGTCAGGCGAAGCACGTGCACACGCATGACAAATGTATGTTACTTTCTATTCGCTGACCACTAGTTCGTAATTCGTACTCTATCGTAAAGTAATATATCAGTCGTGTTTCAATGGCGTCATATACTGGCTAGCTGTGCGATTACTTATATTTGAGTAAACTACTGACAGATATGTAACACGTGATCACGTGTTAGTGTTTCTAGACTCGCTCTTGTGGCGTAATCTAACGCATAAATGATATAGCATTAGCTTATGTGTTTTAAGCAGAATGCACTTCAATGATCTTCAAGACATACTTTGCTGGATCCATGCGCGATTGTCTGACCTACAGGCGCAGGTAGTAGAGGCAGCAAGCTGTGCAGTGATTGGTTAATCGCAGCATTTATGTTTAGCCGAGACAAGAAAATATAATGAAAATTACACACACGCACGCATGCGCACGCACGCATGCACACGCACGCAAGTTTTGTTCCTTGGTGGAAATATTGAGATGGGTATAATGTGGAGATATGATTCAGCCTTCAGACAAACATCTTAGTATTTGTTCGCGTTTAATGTGAAGGGTTTTACCTCCTGAATGGGTACAACGTGTGCGATGCGATGCGATGCGATGCTTTTTCTCCGTACAAATCGAGTTAACACATAAGTGTGATTGATGTCTTCATCGACGTCGACACCGGACGAAGCGGCACTGGATGAAAACCATTCATTAGAACTAGAAGCAGAGAAACGAGGCCACGCAAGCACGCACGCACGCACCAGGATAATTGGCACCGTTCGTCAGACAAATTTGACTTTTCTGGCTTCATTGCAAGGAGGATTATGATGCTGAAAAATAAATGTTGCACCTTCACAATCAAGTGCGGAAGCCAGCATGTGATGATCCAACATTTTGACGTACTGTTCCAGCTTCGGATACATTGTGACTTCGCAAAGGAACAATTGGCTATTTCCGTGCCTGACACACACCCCCTCCCACCAAGGACCGTGCTTCACAGTGGGAGAATACGTTTTGCACTGAACCTCTCACCCACCCTCTTTCTCACATAGTTTGCCTCACACAAGAGCTGGTACGAGGTTTCGTCTGACCACAGAGAGTCCCACCGCTCAACAGCTCAGTTTCCCGTGACTTTTTACGTCCATTGTATATCACGTGGTTTTATGACAACATCCAAGACTTTAAAGTGGAACTGAAGCAATTTTGTATTATGCCGTATATTTAAATATATATTATCTAACTATGCATTAATGGTGACAGAGACCTGCTAATTTATGAGATAAACTGAAAAACTTATTTTGTTCGAGACAAAAATCGACAAAATGCATCACTGCGTATCGCCATTTTGTTGTCGAAACGAGTGGTTTGAGTCGCGTATATCTAATCAATGTAAATTTTCGATTTTGTGCGATTTATTTCGTAAATAGGCATTCTGGAGCGAAAAAAAAATATGGGTCTCTGTTATATATGCAAGTGTTTACACACGTCAACAAAATAGCGTTTTTGTTCGTTCCAAATAAAAAAGTTAAAGAAATTACAACAAAACACGCAAAAAAATCGTGGAAAACGCCACGCTTCTCGAACACACGAGACGCTAACCAACGAGAATATGCGATAACGGAATACCGGAACTATTTTTTACTTGTTGACAAGATGGATGCATCGCTTGTGACAGTTTTACCAGATCTGCTACTGGCGATTAGTGGTTTACTGAACTTCCGTAATAGTTGTCTATCTTTGGAGAAATGGAAACCACGGACGAAGAGTCTAGTTCGACAGGCTACACGGAAACAACGGTTGACAGTCGTAAAGTGTCACCGAGTGTGCGAGTCACGCTCCAGACTCCAGGTCGGCTTCGCCTTTGTTGACGTTGGATTAAGGAAAAATTACAACAGCGCTTTGACTGTCAACGATTCCTGACTAGGTAATGTGATGTGGTGAACCTGTGGAAATTGCGTCCCGATGTCTGCGCACGTTTACGTTGAGTCATCATGCTGCGCCGAGGAAGCTACCATGCCTAGGCCCTGGCCTAGGCTATGGCTATGCAGCACCGTGTGCCCGACCGCGTTGATGCTTGCATCACCGTACGAAGGCGAAGACGATGATTTAGTAGTGATATGCACAAACAGAGCGGTGCTAGATGTTGGTCTGCTGTCATTGCATGATTTGCGTGCCGACTCATTGATTCGACCTATAGCTAGCAGGTCAGTAATTCAATTGTTATCGAATCAGTGCCATTTAATAATCATATTTTTTCTGCATATTTCTTTTACCTAGCCCGAGGGCGAGTTCCGAACTACAATGGCAATGCAAGCAGGCTTTTCTCTTTATTTTGTATCTAACCTAATGAAGTGTACCGTGACTGTATTTTAATATTGTGTTTGATTTTGTGTTGAATAACATTGATGACAATAACAACATGAGGGTTTATTTAATTCATTATGTGAATATATATATATATATTCTTAAATGTTACCGTAATCTCTATTGTAATAATGATTGTAATCATGACTACATTAGTAATTGTGATTGCAATAATTACTGTAATCATGATTACATTAATATTTGTACTTGTAACCACCCCTCTCTGTAGCACACCACAACACCTTATTGTTTGGTGCAATGTAATCATTTAAATAACAATAATTAACTACTGACAGTATGTAATGTTCACAGTTTTGCAACTATTATGGTAATTATGGAATTAGTGCTATCAACTAACCCTGACAAATTATATTTCAGGCTCAGGAAAGGCAAGACAAGTAATCCCATCCTGCGATGGACGGATCTGTGATGTCTATTCTGAACCGAATTGAATTGATTGAAAGTTTAGCTATGGAGATTGACCTGACACAGGTGAGTGTACTGATAGTCTGATATAGACAAATTGTGAGGCACCCACAGTATGCAGCAGGTCGAAAAACAACCTGGAAAACTACAAAAATTCCCACTAAAATATTAATAATTGAATGATGTGAATGCCTTCTTATCCATATCCCACTTCTGTCAACAAAAATGTTACCTGCAGCATCTTGCATGTCACTACACACACACAATTTCATTTGTACTGAGACCAACATAAAATATATCAACAGTTTATTTATATAGAAAAACAATTACCAAAGAAATAAGGCTAACTAGAACGACTGAAACCAAGACTAAACAGTGACTAAAAACAGTGACTTCTACCACCGGGAAATACAACCTGGAACATGGATATCACAGTTACACACATCATTATTATGCCACAACATATCAAATATACTGGTAGTTTAGCTTAAGAAATAATTAATCTTTATAAAGCCAAGGCATTTTAACTGTTTCACCATCATCATCTGTACCAATGGCAATAGACTACTTGTTTTGATTGGACAGTAAATGTACACCAATCATGTGTAACAATATTACTTGTTCTGACTGACAGTAGACGTACACCAATCATGCATACCAATACACTACTTGTTCCTACCAACAGTAAATGTACACCAATGATCTCATTCTGGAATCTGCACTAATTCACTACTTGTTCTGACAGTAAATGTACACCAATCATGTGTATCCAATACACTACTTGTTCTGACTGATAGTACTTGCACACCAACCATCTGTTCCAATACACTACTGGCACTAAATATACACCAATACACTACTTATTCTGACTGATAGTACATGTACACCTAACATATTCAATTCACCTTTCACTCATCCAGGGGTAGAAATCAGCACACTTTCCTCTGACAGACACCCCAGTATCCGAAAGACCTTGGCTAATAGATCAGACATGAGTACAACCTGTGTCACAGTTTATGGCTGTTTGGTGTGTGGCAGGTGCAGAAAAGTGACATAAGTTTTTCTCACGAATGACAAACTTCTTCTCTTTCTCATAGGTGTCGGAGCTGCTTGAGTCACCCTCGGTTATGTCGCTGTTATCACAGTGTGCATCATCTGCACCAATGTCTTTATTCTCACTGAATCTGATGGAAGCTTCACATAGGAGTAGTCATGATCAACGTTCATTGCAATAATGTCATCCGTGACTACAGCAGCATTCGCGAAGTGTCGCACTTGAAATATCGTTACCGGATCGATTTGCATTTCAGCATCAGTTGTATGTGGTGCCACAGCAGTAGTAGCAGTGATGGCACTAAAGGTGACATCCGTAATGTAAAGATTGACGGCATCACCCGTAACGCTGGATGCTTCAAAATTAGTACCTGTACTTATACGAACCAATGGTGAATCCTTCATCTGAAAAGATTACACATACAGTGACTTGAAAATTTTACAAAATTCATCTTTTGCATAATAAAAATGAATCACAATGTGAGAAACTTTCTCTTGCATATATTATTTTTAGAATATAAGAGTGCCAGTGTCATATAGAATGTATAAAGTAATCAACCACAGGGAAAAGCATTTTCCCTATGGAGCCATGTTAATTCAACCAATGGGTCTTTCACTGATCTCTTAATGTTTTTAATGAATCTGTTTGGCCAGTTTGACGAATGCCACTGGTAACATAACCAAACGCATGTAACCAAAATTGTAGCATCCTAGCTCCAAAGTGCATTATATTATCTAATCAACATTGCACTGTTTTCAATGGGCCAGGGAGGTCAAAATTCTATAACAAAATATGGACCCATAGGTTCACTTTCTATGGGGTTCCTTATTTTATATCTGACACTCGATTTAGATAACATAATGCATGAATATTGTTATTGGACCAAATGCAGATCTATGTTTGTGGCATCTTTATGTTATAAATGCTGCACGCACACACACATACCTGCCCACATGTATATATATATATATATATATATATATATATATATATATATATATATATATATATATATATATATATATATATATATATATGTATATATATGTATATATGTAAATATATAATTATTAGGTATTATACTGAAAGCATCTGCTAGATAGTATGGTGCATGAACAAAAGCCCTTCCCGACAAAAGCCCCACAGACATAAGCTTGTTTCAGTTCAATTATACTGTTCATGACTGTTGCTGTAGTACACAGAGACAAGATATTGTCATGAATATACTTCAGGCATGTGGTCAATTCCATTCCGGAATTGGAATTTACTTCAAAATTTATTTTTTAATTGTAATTTTTTTTTCTAAATTTATTTTTTGGGAATTGGAATTGATTTTGTTGGAATTATTGACTTGATACTGTTAATAATTACCCTTATATTTACTTATATTACTTTTAAAATCATATTTGTCTGCTATTAGCATGTCACCCTGAATTTGGTAACAGCCAGGAAGTTGTCAACATTACAGCATAGACACTGTCTACTCTGGTATTGAAACATTGTGACAAAGAACAATATAATCAAACATTTGCATCAAAAAGAAATACTAAGTTACTGTAACAGACAGTAAAACCAAAATCAGACCATTCAGGCCTCATTTTCTTTCTCAGTATACAAGGTTTATTTACAGAGATTGCCAATTAAGGGCACCTGGCTGCACATTCCCTTTGCATGAGAGAGGAAGCCAGCCCCACTTGAATGCAGCCCCTTGTTTATCCAAGCCTAATGTTCAGCCCACAAGTTTCCCATACTAAACATGTCACTGGTCATCTGTACAATGCTGTTACATGTGGCTGTAGGGTTTGCCCTTTGTAGTAATTAAAACTGTCCCCATGGAGAATACATGTTGGAGATTAGGATGTTGAAGACTCAAACTTTCCAGTAAATTTGATGAAATATCTATGATACCACAACTGATAGCGATATAAATCTGCCTCCTAGTATATTTGCCCCCCCAGACATCTGCCCCTTTTTCTATGATAGTTGACAAGTGAAAATCAGTTTGCAGTTTTATCATTATTACTACAATAACATAACATTCAATGACAAGTCGAAGTCACTTTAGCCTAATGCAATGGCCTATCCCCTGGAGTGTGTATGAGATGATCTTGTCACCAGTTGTCTTCCAGGTATCATTGATAGTCAGTGGTGGAAGATGGGTTCTTGGTGTGATGCTTCCACAAACAGTGGTGGACAGTAACGAGTCAGAGATCAGCTGGTTTGGAGTGCCCCTGGTATTAGCTGCCTTAGTTTTCAGGTCCTCACCGACCTTGGCAGCTTCTATCTGTGCCGTGTCGCCATCATGGTTGCAGGCAGTCTTGTTGATCACATTCTGGATCTGGAGATCAGATCAGTGACCAAAACACCCTTGCATGATCAGGATCGACGCTGACTCCCATTGAAGAGTAATCTTGTTGGTCCCCCTTCTTGGTGTAGGAATGACACTCAGAACATAGCTTCTGACCTCCTCAGATGCTAGTAGTAATTTCCATGGTGAAGTTATAACTGAATTCTGACAACTCTGGCTTGTGCATCCAGTTTTATAGGAAAATGGAGTCACTCCAACTCTCCATGGTAAATGCAATTCAAAAGAAACCTTGTTGAGATGGCTTCTTTCAAATATCCTCAATTGCCCTAACATGTCCCAGTCCTAATATCACTGGCTTCTTCCACAATTGCAATAAAGTTAATCCTTTGATTACAGGATCATCTCCAACTACTTAAAGTAATTTACTTGGCTGATCTGGCACAAAGAACATTAATTGCAATTATTGTAATAGATATCTTGAATTCATGTTCAGAAATAAAAAATAAGTTAAAAAAACATTTCTTAAAAAAACTTAAAAGTAATGCAGAAGCTACGGACAGGGGGCAAATGTCCAGATTTTGAATAAGGCAAGGGGCTAATGTCTGGGGGGCAAGTGACAAAGGGGCAAATGTCCGGGAGGGGGGGGCAAATGACCTGGACCCGATATAAACCGGGGAATCTGTTCAAAACTCAGATTAATGACCCAACTGTCCAGGGCTGTCCAAAATGTCTGGTTTTGTTAGCAAAAATCCAGGAGAGGTGTCGCAGCAGAAAGTACATATGAAATAGCTGGGTGCCATTTTAAAGTTTTTTATGGCAAACCTGATATATATATGTGTGTGTGTGTGTGTGCGTGCGTGCGTGCGTGCGTGCGTGCGTGCGTGCGTGCGTGCGTGCGTGCGTGCGTGCGCGCGTGCATTTAACGAACAATAATTTTTTAATCATATCTAATTAAATATGATTGTGCACACGTGACAAATAAAACTGTGTTAAAACGAATTGGATTTGAATTTTTCTTTAGCCTAGGATTTTAACAGTTGGAATTGATTTTTTGCAAGGCGGAATTAGAACTGATTTTTTGGAATTGACAAAACAGAATTGACCCCATGCCTGATATACTTCCTTCATATGTATAGCTTGTACTACTACTATTGTGGGTTGCCGACAGTTGCCCGCTCCCCCCACGATATTCATTACAGTGTTATCAGTCGACTTAGAATAAAATGTAATTAATACATCTCTTTATGAACTTCCGGTTATTACATGTGGGGTTTAATCTGATCAATAAAGCAAATTAATTTTATATAATTTTGCCTTATTGTCAAGTCACAAGAATTCAGACAGAAATTGTAAAGTGTCATTATAGAAAGCAGACATGTAATCTGACAGTGTTCAACTGGGTAGATGACGATGCCTTAGTTTCCTTTCCAGCTAGACATTGCATGGGTGAAATGCATTTTACTTAAATATTTAAATACTTTTAAAAAGTTTTTGTAACTGCATTTGCACTTAATCACAATGAAAGTATTTGCATATTTAAATATTTCCATAAAGAATTTTAAATGTAAACCGCAACAGTAGGCTTCTGTTGCACCATAGTCTATACTGTGTTTTGGTCGTGTTTCTCCCATTCATCTACCCCCCAGGCTTAGCCTTACGCTTGCCTCTTGCTCTCTAGGCATTTAGAACACAGGAGTATGAAACTTATTATGACTGTCAATAAATAATATCAAATTATTTTCTTGAATAATTTTGCCTAGTACATACGCCATGGCCCATGTTATAAGGCTGCAGTATATCCTGTAGCACTTACTGAGTTATTGTTATTGTTTTGAGTACGGCCACGTATTGACGTCTGTACGTCTGATCACGTCGAAAATAAATCGGCGGATAGGAAAACACTCGTAATTATATCAAACTATTAACACTTACTCGCACTTTATTGTATTCATACATTTCGATTTACTGTGGGTCATATATATGCTGACGTTGAAGCACAGCTGTGCTTATTGGGGTGGAACTATATTGTAATCGTAGTGATAAGTCACAATGGTAACGGTAATCCAATTTACTAACCTGGTTTCGGCTCGTCGCTTCCTACGCATCGCTCTGCCCTCTGATATCTGACGTTTCCTTGTCGCAGAATAGTATGTATAGATGCATGGTCATATGCGGAAAAAAGATCTAAGATGGAACGGTGTCTTTGACCAAGAATGACATCTTGATGCTCACCGTCTGTGCATGCTCATCACATAGTCTTTTGTCTTGTAATCTGCATCGGAAAAGTGGTCACTCGCAGTGCCTGCGGCTGGCGGACACGGCAATTTCCGCATTTGCAGACACCTTTTCCGCTGCAAATTCTTCCTCGGAAGTCGATCAACAGTTTTTTCTTGCATTTGTAGTACTAGATGATATATCCAGGAGCCATCCAGTGCACAACAGTTTTTTTTTATTCGATTTTCCATGGGTTTCGGCCGTTTTTCCGAGAGGTTTTTACTGTGAGAACGCCGTGCCAGGAGCTCGTACTCAAACCACTCTGCCGCTGAGCCCCCCGCAGAGCAATATGGCGCCGCCCAGCGAAGATAATGGCAAAGTTAAAAAGGATATTACAAAATTACCGTGGCGTTGCGTCCATCATATAAGGGTGATATATACTGTAAATGGTATGTTATTATGTTTGGGCTATGGTTGTTCGAGTGCTTCACCCCCCCTTTAAATGTGATATGTTCTCGTATATAGATCATACAAAGAAACAATCGTCAAATCGACACTTTCTTAAACTGAAGACCAGAACATGATGCCCGATCTTCATATAATTTCGCACTGCACTCGTATCTGTCTGTCAACTAAATTACATACACGTGTAACATCCCGCACGCGTTGTTGGCAGCGCGTACATTACAAAAGTAATTTTTTCAGCACTAGTGCATAAGAACTTCAAACGATAGCAATGCACAGTCGCTGACCGCAGGCGTGTCAACGCAGTGTCTATTTGGCTGACCGCACGCCTGTCAACGCAGTGTCTACTTGGCTGACCGCACGCGTGTCAACGCAGTGTCTGCTTGGCTGACCGCATGCGTATCAACGCAGTGTCTACTTGGCTGACCGCACGCGTGTCAATGCAGTGTCTACTTGGCGGACCGCTCGCATGTCAACGCAGTGTCTACTTGGCTGACCGCGCGCGTATCAACGCAGTGTTTACTTGGCTGAACGCACGCGTGTCAATGCAGTGTCTACTTGGCTGAACGCACAGAATTTCAAAATTCGTCATCGAGTTGGGTGCGCATTTTCTGATAAACGAGCTATGTCCAGTGACGTGTCTAGGAACGTGCCGGGGGGGGGGGGGGGCAGGCTTAGTCACGTTAATTTACCATGCTGTCGTGTAGTGGCGCAGCAGGCTACGTACGAAAGAAATGTAAGCCAAAGGGCATATCACAACACCAGCCCCTAAACACCACCCCCTAAACACAACCCCCTAAACACGCCACTGAATTGTCGTCACAAATTTCACACAGGATGTTTATTGTTTATATAATGTATGTGTGATGTGCGATGAAAGTTCAAAGAAAATCGTCAAGGAACCAGGACACGTTGTAATGGCCAAACGTGCAGCGGCTTCTCTCTTTAGCGTTGTCAGACTCGCTCAAACAAGGCGAGATGTCAGCAGTATACACTCGAAACATCTTATGCTGCACGGTCGTGTTTCAGTATCGCCATCTATCGGCTAGTTCCTCGACTTGCGTACGGCTGATTGTATTGGATTTAAGAGAAACTTGTTATTTGGTATCAAGTTAATGTTTCTGTTCTCGCTGTTTCCTGTTTTCTGTGCATGACCAAGGTTGGGACAGCCACTTTTTGCAACTGAATGCCACATAATTATTCAAATTACCAAGAATCGGAGATATCAACAGATCAACGGATATCGACAGTGCGATTAAATCTGTACATCATATGAAAGGAGGCGATGATTCACATTTCGCTTGAAGTATCACAGAAGTACACACTTGGCCGATACATATCGTTCTGATTGACCTCGATACGTGGGCTGTATCAAAGTCGTACCGGCGCCTGTACTACACAGTGACTTCATAACACGTGACCATACTAACATTTATCACGGGCGCCAGTGGTAACTATTATTTATATCATTCAGTCAACAGCGCACATTTACGCAATGATTTAAAAACTTGACATCTAAATATGGACCCAAAGCCACCCCCACGACAACCAGCAGTAAACAAATTATTCAAATTGTGTCATGTTTTCTCCAAAATACAACGGAAGACATTCCCTGACATTAGTCACTGAAGAACAACCCTATTACATGTGATATGATTCCTATCGCCATTGGCTCGTCAATATGCTGCCAACCAACCACAACAACATTGTGTTTGCGCAGCATAAATAGTACCCCGGGGGGGGGGTACTCCCTATACTGAGGTATACATGTATGTGCCGCGCAAATGCCCCTGTTTTTGGCCATTTTTCTCTCTCTGTCCGAAAAAAAATATAAATTTTCTCTCTTTGTGCCCCAATTAAACCTGATAATTCTCTCTTTCATGAAGAGGAAATTTCCCAAAGAAAACGTTCCGCCTGGGCTTACCTTACACTTGTAGATATTAGATACATTGTTCAATAATTCTCTCTTGGTGACCATAAATTTCTCTCTCTCCATGTGCTCCATGGGGCTTGGCGGCACACCCCCACCGCTTTAGTGTGGCAGTACCCCAAGACGGGGATAGTACGTCTTGTTGTCTGCAAAGATGACCGTGTTCTAAGGGATTTTAGGGAGCCAAGTCATTAAAATAATTATAGTACTGCTATAAACCTCCGAGACTTGTCTTACTTTCGGAACGCGAATTATACGGTCTGGAACCGTGACAGGACTATGAATCACATGTTGTCGTGAACTATACTAACTGCATACATATTTCAGTGATTATAATGTTGGTGAGATAATGGCGACACCTAGCGTGTACAGGTAGCGCGTTACGGTACAATGGCGACGTCTAGTGCAGTGGGCGGGCGGGCGGGCGGGCGGGCGGGCGGGCGGGCGGGCGGGCGGGCGGGCGGGCGGGCGGGCGGGCGGGCGGGCGGGCGGGCGGGCGGGCGGGCGGGCGGGCGGGCGGGCGGGCGGGCGGGCGGGCGGGCGGGCGGGCGGGCGGGCGGGCGGGCGGGCGGGCGGGCGGGCGGGCGGGCGGGCGGGCGGGCGGGCGGGCGGGCGGGCGGGCGGGCGGGCGGGCGGGCGGGCGGGCGGGCGGGCGGGCGGGCGGGCGGGCGGGCGGGCGGGCGGGCGGGCGGGCGGGCGGGCGGGCGGGCGGGCGGGCGGGCGGGCGGGCGGCAGGGCGGGCGGCAGGGCGGGCGGCAGGGCGGGCGGCAGGGCGGGCGGCAGGGCGGGCGGCAGGGCGGGCGGCAGGGCGGGCGGCAGGGCGGGCGGCAGGGCGGGCGGCAGGGCGGGCGGCAGGGCGGGCGGCAGGGCGGGCGGCAGGGCGGGCGGGCGGTCGGGCGGGCGGAAAAGGAAGAAACGAAACTTCATGGGGGCTAATGATGCAAGGATTGTCTACAACACAACATAGATCATAGCTATATTGCGAACAGAGATGTAGAACAGAAAATGTAGATGAAACCTAAAAAAAGAAGAGAAAGAGTGTACGTGCGTGCGTGCGTGCGTGCGTGCGCGCGTGCGTGCGTAGAACATTCCAGGACATTTCACCACTACTGTACGAATTAAGTTTCTAAAATATCGATATCGAGATATAATAATTTGGTTACTGGGGCTATAAAAATAGTTTCTAGCCTTAGCGTTTTTTACTTTGTCTATATTCTTACAACAACAAAATCCTGCTGTGAACAACTGCGACACATTGTACATGTGTCAACATAATATATTGTCTTGGTTTGTCTTGTGTAGGATACTGGTCAACACTCCTAAGGAGTCGAACGGTCAGAGTTGTGTGCGCATGGAGTGACTGCTGCGTAGTCATGTTTGCTTGGAACTGAGTGGGGTAGAACTTGCTTTGATTTTCGCGGTTCTGTGATACTGGTTATTGTGTCTGGTAGTGGATTCCAATATTTTTCTTTCCTGGGAAAATAGGAGAATGTATAGTAGTTCTTGCTGGTGCGGGTGGTATTTAAGGCTTTGTTATGGAATTGCCAATGTAGGATTTAAAATAATATAGTGTCAATGTTATTGGTCTATGGATATCGGTATACCCTGAACAAAATATCGATATAGGTTTTTACACAGATTTATTAATTGTAAAGCCCGTAGTTATTACTGGATTGCTGGCAGCGGAATAGCAGAACGCATAAATAACTGTTAGTACTGACGAATACAAACATAGGTAGTTGTAGTGTAAACGAGTTCTATCGCAATTCACCAATTTACAAATGTATCAACGTTCAAGAACTGAACCTATTAATATTAATATTCATTTGCATCAAATGCGTCTGAACATATTTATGCTAAATACAATCATGCGATATTCATTCGGACTACGTCAACACATGACAAAAGTTATGTTTGCGATCCAAGTCAAGTCAACGGCTGATGGATAAGAGAGATAAATATTCGTGTCAGAATGTATTTGTCGAATTGTCCGTAATCGATAGAACGTTCGCGTGTAGCCACAAGACACAAGTTGTTTTCATGTAAAGGACTTGCGAGTAACGAAAGCCGCAGTTGAGTGCGCAGTGGGACAGTGGCTCAGCGGTTAGAACGGCGGAATCTCCATCGAGAGGACCGTGTTTTGAATAATCTTCCTGTCGTTTTGAAGCTTAGGCAATTTCGTTCACTCCAAATTGCCGTAGTTCATTCGGTATACACGAGTACCGGACTGTGGACAGTGGAGGATTTGTGAACGAATAGTCTCCGCGAAGTAATTGCAACGTTGTTGAATGCTTCCAAGATATGTCATGTTGGAATGAATAGGTCTGCCAACGGGTGAAGCATAAAAAGCACTTTGAGCGGTCCAAGGCAAATCACGTAACAACGTGCCTTTTATGACGTCATCGTGTACTTTTTGGAAACCCTACCGAGAAGGCAGCATAACACACTAGCAATAATGATTGCCTAGGGAACTGAACCAAAATATTTAACATCATATAATATCTCTCTTTATATGACAATCTTGTTTTATGGTGTGTGTGACAGATACCTCTGCGCTTACGTTTTGGCCCACTAAAGTAAAATTTTACCGGATTGTCGCAAAATGTGTCACATGACATAATGTATAAAACGTTAATTCGTAATAGGAACGGCTGTTATGGCATTTGTGAAATAGTAGTAGACATCGGCAGCTAATGTACTTAGTTAAAGCTGCACTATCAACAAATCTGAAGCTAAAAACTAATAATATTGAGTGCATCTATACAATATTCAGCACTATTCGTAGTGTATTTGTTTTAGGTATTGTTGAGTTGCATTATGGGAAATACGTATTTGTTGGAATTCTTCATAGCCCATCCTGGCTAGCCAGGGGTGGCAGTAGTACTACAGTACCCCTGGTAGACATCTTCGCTAGCCAGGGGTGGCAGTAGTACTACAGTACCCCTGGTAGATATCCTGGCTAGCCAGGGGTGGCAGTAGTACTACAGTACCCCTGGTAGATATCCTGGCTAGCCAGGGGTGGCAGTAGTACTACACCGCCCCTGGCAGATTGACCTGTTGAAACGTGGGTTAGTCAGTTTATCCCACGTTATGTACGGATGTACACTGAATCAGGTGTACTTCGTCCCACTTTCTGTCTTGGTCAACGTGTCCCAGGGAACTAGTAGCCTCTATTATCCAAGCTCCGTGCTGTGGCGCCACCGTTTGTCGCACACGTCAACTGGATGCAAAGTGTTCTTTTCATTTTGACAGAAATTATACATGCATATATATTCTGGGTGCATGCATAATTAGTTAATTACGATGGCCTCCTGGCAGTTGGCTAATTCATAAAATAAGAGTGAGCTTTTATCAGTTTGTGCGATGCAATTTGAATTAACTTTAAACTTTGATTATAATGACACAACCGTCAGACTAAAAAGTTAAATCAGGTTAAAACAAATTTTAGTTATTCTCGATGAAGCTGATTGGCTGCTGGTGCTTCATGGGAACGTCTGTGTCGAGTGGTGACACTGGGTAACAACGAGACCACGCATTTGCTGCCAGACTCTCTTCTCGGCGAATTCACGAAGGCCAACGAGAGTCTGATAACTGAGACCACGTGTTCCTGGGAATTACATTTTTCAAAGAACGTTCCCACGAAATGCTCATCTTTACCCATCCGACCAGCGACGACTGGGCCACTACCAATTAAAACTGCTTCCTCAACTGATTTAGCCTATCGCAAATCTGGTTCATTGGTGTCCAAATATGTAGTGTGTGAATAGTTTGTGTAAAAGTCGCAGTCGATTTAATAAAAAAATGCATATTTTTGTTCAAATCATCGAAAGAATTTACTTTAGTCGTTAGATATGGTAAGGATTAAAATAGTGGATATCCAAAATGATAAACACTGTGTGGGTCATGGGTGTGATCTCCATCCTCTTGCCGAACACATGACAAAGTTACGAAATTTCACCAAGGAACAAAATCGTGATTTTGCAGCATTTCGATTTTCACTTCAGCAAATGCTTGAACAAGCATTAACTAATTTAATAGTTTGTCTGTTTTCACCACAAAAACAAACTACATACAAACGTTGCACAAACGAGCTAGCAAGTTGTAGTGGATGACACGGTGGGTTTGGTTTTTGAAACGAGACTAGCAAAAAAATCGAATTGATTAAGCACCTTTAAAGTTAAGTTCCCGTATACGAGCCTCCAAAACTCAGCAACAGAAAGTTCAACGTTTTAGATTGTTCACAGCCATGATATTTCATTGCAACGCAATATGCGACGCTTAATTACCACATAGATAGTTGTAGACCGATATCATAATAAGTACCATATGAAAAAGCCCAAACATTAAAATTACACCGAATAAATATAACGAGGATATTATTATATTATTCCTTCCTGTTGTATGTTTAACGTCTTTACACTGAAACATCGTTAGCCCGTTCTTCGATAATCCGTTGTAATCAGTAATCCGCACGTTTTCTCTGAATAAACCCGACACATTGTAGATTGCTTCAATATTCTGTGATTCAATAATCGTTCACAGGAAATAAACAATGGCCTCAGACAATAATGTTCGGCATTTCATCGCCTGCCAACTTCACCGCGCGTGACCAACTTTCTCCGAGCAGACACTCCACAGCGTTACAAGGTTTTTAATTGCGACGAGGCGCGCGCTCGTTGCTAAGCAACGGGTTTACGTGCGGTCGAGGCACTAACGACCTGGACGTCGCCCGTCGTCCGATACGTCGCCGACAACGCCGAGCCCTCGGGCCCCGTGCTGCGTCGGATGCGGCTGTGCAAGGCACCGCGCAAGGTTACGTAATAGGGGCCGTCAACGCGTTCGTCCGTGTCCATTTATCGTGAGGGAACGTTAATTAATTATGACATGGGGGGGGACGGGAGACGGGCGCGAAAGTTTTCACCCATTCAAAATGTTAAATCGTTTCTTACTACAGCGACTCATATGGTCAGCGACTCATATGGTCAGCGACTCATATGGTCAGCTGTTTGACGAGCTCTTTGTATCTTCACGTTACATTCCCAATGGATGGCGTTACAATGTGAAATATTTTGGGAAATGTTAATTTTTAGTAATATACAACATAATTATGTAAGTTCCGTCGTCATTATCACATTTACTGAACAATCTTTTACGGTGTTTTCGCGAAACACTTTGCAAATTGTTTATGATATTTACATAACGTGTCGTAACATATTTATACTGATTAATGAAGAAATGTAGTTAAATTAAATATTATACATGTTTGCTTCTTTAATTATCATGTACACGAATACACACGAGTGATTGTATCATACATCTGTTATACCAGTACCGTCGCTCATCGACGTTCTTAGTCTAGCGTTTTCAGCGAAAAGCGAGATGATTTACCGGCAGACACATCGGCGTCGGCGCGGTGTTCGTGTCAGAGACGACAAGGACGCCGCAACCGGGACGCCGCAACCGGATGCACTTCGTTATAAATTGCTGCCCAGGCGAGCTGTTGCGTCCTGGGCACGCACCGCCAGGCGGACGCCGCACGGCCTACTGCCGCTTTGCATTCGTCGATAGGGGAACGACCACAATCAATTACAGCGTTTAATTATAGCGTATTGCTCGGGACCCACTGTTGTTTTACGAGTTACAGGGTCGTCGCTTTCTCTTTATTTTTACGGCGACGAGTCCGTTAATTTGAATTGGGATCGGGAAAGAATAAACTTTGAAATTATGAATGAACATTAATTAGTGCATAGGTTTATTGCCTAATAAAGGTGCATATATTTTAACTAAAGTCGATATTTCAGAATACCTAGATCGGATAACCCTGTGAACATATCCAGCGGTTTCTTCCCTTGCGCCACTGCGACAGTCAAATTTGATTCGTTAAGAACGCACTCGGTTTCGTTGTTCACAAAAAGGCTGCCGCCGCGCGCGAAAAACTGACGACGGTGCTTGATGAGTTGGTCCGATGTGATTATTTTCGTAACGGCCGCGTCCCGCCGAGTGGGTCGAAGACGGCGGCGGAGCGAGGCACGGAACACGATACGGAGTCCCGGAGAGACCGATCGAAGCCGGATATAATCGATGTTAGAACGTCGCTGTTTCGTGCTCAGTCGGCGCGGCGCGGCGCGGCGCGACATGCACGGGAACGAGGCCTGCACGCCGTGACCTGTGTGCCCTGCACAGCGACGAAGCCAGTCCGCCGCGAGCCACGAACGGAGGCGATATCTACTATCTACGGAAGCGTCATCGCCGGTCTACAGCGCGTCGTTACAGCGGGTGGAGGGAATCTCGCGTCAGGTTGTTTACTTCGGATTGTGGCGCTGGTCGTGCGGCTGGTTCTCAGGCAGTATTTGTGGACTGTCACTTGGCTGTAGATGGACCGACGGAGTCACGCCCGGCATTCACTAATGATTCAGCACGTGGAAGTCGATGCGTCTACGAAGGCAGAGAAGTCTGAAGGCGCTACGTGGACGGACACAGAGAAGATTCTTCAGCGGTGCTTGGAAGTCGCGTTGTAAGCTGACGCAGGATTTATTCAACTGCAACAACCGATAAGAAACTCTTGACCATCCGTTGTCAGCTGCACGGCACGACTCGTTTACAGACATACACAGTCGCAATAGTTGTTTCACTATATGTTTGTTTTGTACCGGAGATTGTTTTAAAGAACATTAAGTTTCACGGTGGACGCTATATCATCGAGCTACCGAATGTGTACAAGTGAGCAGACTAGTGCGTACGGCATTTAGCTTTACAGGACCGCCATTGACCGGCGATTCCGGGCCATTGTAGGTGCGTGCACTCTTGCATAAAGCCGAATGCGACAGACCGCCATTTTCGTAATATAGATTAAAGGACTAGGACTAGGACTAGGAAGTGGTGTGTGCTGGGTGAATGCGCGCCTTGCACGAGGCGGTGCTGTGACACAGTTACCGGCGTCGCTCGCTGTCGTTACGCGCTCCATGTTTTAGATTAGAGGCGTTGCCACTACTGGCGTCGTTACGCGGCCCGAGGCGGCGCTGGTCGGCTGGGCCCGGCAGCTGTTGGCGTTACGGAACTGAACCGGCCGGGTGTCGAGTTCTGCGGCGCTTTACGTGCACGAGCATACGTCTACAAGCTCTCGACTCGGTGATCGGCGGAAACGCGGATATAAATAGTGTTGTTCGGCGCGGTCGCTGTCGGCGTCTCGGTAGCGGACGGGTCTTGTCAACTACGGAACGGCGCAGTGAACACGGGCTCTGTTCACGGGACACCCGCCTGGGTATGTGTCGTCGACGGTGTAATCCCCTTGAAATGGTTCTTGTGTAGGCAGCTGCAACAACCTAATGTGGTACGAGACGATTGCTGACGTCATACACGACAAGAATAAGCGGACGTAAAAAAACACTACACTGGCACTGCATTGTCGGCCGAAACGAACGTTGTTAAACTGTCGGCGTAACGAACGTGTAATCGAACTGTCTGCGTAACGAGCCAGCAACTGAACTGTCGGTACAACGAAGGTAGTCTTTATTCATTAATGAGTTCCCGCTTCGTCGTTCGACCAGCAACGCCTGTCGTGTCAATGGATGCGACCAGACATACAGAGAGGGCCGGTGATGCCGCGCTGACGGAGACTGGCGGCCAGGAAGACGGAGGTAGGGTCCTGCAGGTGGAGTGCGGTCTGAACAAAGCCGTGCTGCATCTGGACCGACTTTGCCAAGGAAGCAAGGGGGCGTGTATACTGTTCGAGAAAACGTGGATGACGCCAAACGAGTTCCAGGCGGCGAGTGGACGGGAGACGGCCAAGGACTGGAAGCGCTCCATCAAACACCACGACAAGAGTCTCAAGTTGCTCATCATCAAAGGCTTCTTGTTCACCGACCCAGCCGTGTGCAAGTGTGAACACTGCTTCTCGGATTCAACGTCGCCGTCGCCGCCTTCACGTTCAAACACCGAAGTAGGTCTTAAAATAACACATTTAGTTCGTTCGTAATTATATCAACAGTGGAGTCCAAGTAAGATATCTGAAAAGGAAGGTCCATGGCAAATGATTATCATCTGAGGACTTAAAATGACTGTCATCTGGGTCACAATGTGTTAGAATCCCTTTTCACAACAGATGGTTCCTGGTCCACCACGTGGCGCCACCGTTCTGGTGAAGCCCGTCAACTGGCGCCGATATAAACTAGGTTCGACGTAGGGAAATAACCATACCGATTCGGGTAGCTTCGTTTAGACTGATTTTCCGATGCGGTGAGCCAGTCACCACTGCATTTACAATAGACGCTGCCTGGGGCGAACAATAGGACGTGCTTGCCGTCATATGATCCCTCTATAACGAGTGTACTGCCACATACGACATTTAATTAGAATGGCCTCTCGCTATATGTACTCCAGATGTAGGGAACAATTTCTGAAAAGTAAGAACTTTGAAATCCCCGTCCTGCCCTATACACTAGGTCACCCTACACACTAGGTCACCTTACACACTAAGTCACCCTATACACTAGGTCACCCCCCCTCGTACCGATGGATATACGAAACACCGGGATATTACGGAACACTTTGACGGTCTCAACATGTTCTATGTACAACCTGTAGTGATATTCCAGTGTATTGCCGTTTCGCAAATACATCAAATTGAAGCTGTGAGATGTCAACTAAGCATTTTTTTAATAAATTGAAGCATGATCACATACCCTACATACCCACTGCCCAAATCCCACACTCCCTCGAACCACTCGAGGACGCCCCGTTGTCACGTGACCGGTTTCACAGCAAGTCCCTGTCCGGAACACGGTCATGTCCTCTGATGTGTGAAATGTCTCACCCGGGAATCCCACTGGTTTCCTTGACAACACCCGCCCATCATGACGTCACACGGTAGTGTCGACGTCCGAGAAAGATTCGACGTGGTAGACAAATGTTTAGTTTAATTTAATAGTTTTAAGTGGCCATGTATGTCCCAGTTACTGAACAGTCCCAGTTACTGAACAGTCCCAGTTACTGAACAGTTACTGAACATTTGTGTTGCGGATTCGATTGACTGCGGATTCGAACGATTTACGAACCATCATGCACGTCAAACAATTCGGACGAAAAGTTACCTCGTCAAATCCGGTATAAAGCCAGTCACGTGGTAGCAACGGAAGCGAAACCGATGAAGAGATTGCTGTGCCGTCTTGGAGACACTGTCGAGCGTCGAGTGTGTGACCTAACCGTTGACAAGCGGGTTTATTGATTCGTTGGCGGATGTAGCACGTCGAGTCAAGCTGAGCGGCGTAGCAATGACGACGGACGGCGGAACACATACACAGAAACATACACCATTGTCGCCGCTGTGGGCGAAAGGTGTTACCCTATGCTTCCGGTGTCGCGTAGCGCACAGCGTCGACGGAGAGATACACCTATGCGCTCCTAGTTCCTTTTTCAGATTTGAAAATCGTCGAATGTTGTGAAAATCGTTGTGTGCATACGTTCGTCGAATGCTGGAAAATCGTGAATTGTCAGTTTTGTAAGCCCGCCCGCCCGCCCGCCCGCCCGCCCGCCCGCCCGCCCGCCCGCCGCCCGCCCGCCCGCCCGCCCGCCCGCCCGCCCGCCCGCCCCGCCCGCCCGCCCGCCCGCCCGCCCGCCCGCCCGCCCGCCCGCCCGCCCGCCCGCCCGCCCGCCCGCCCGCCCGCCCGCCCGCCCGCCCGCCCGCCCGCCCCGCCCGCCCGCCCGCCCGCCCGCCCGCCCGCCCGCCCGCCCGCCCGCCCGCCCGCCCGCCCGCCCGCCCGCCCGCCCGCCCGCCCGCCCGCCCGCCCGCCCGCCCGCCCGCCCGCCCGCCCGCCCGCCCGCCCGCCCCGCCCGCCCGCCCGCGCCCGCCCGCCCGCCCGCCCGCCCGCCCGCCCGCCCGCCCGCCCGCCCGCCCGCCCGCCCGCCCGCCCGCCCGCCCGCCCGCCCGCCCCGCCCGCCCGCCCGCCCGCCCGCCCGCCCGCCCGCCCGCCGCCCGCCGCCCGCCCGCCCGCCCGCCCGCCCGCCCGCCCGCCCGCCCGCCCGCCCGCCCGCCCGCCCGCCCGCCCGCCCGCCCGCCCGCCCGCCCGCCCGCCCGCCCGCCCGCCCGCCCGCCCGCCCGCCCGCCCGCCCGCCCGCCCGCCCGCCTGCGTAACCGCGGGTGTTGATGAGGTAACCGCAATTCCCCGAGACGTCATCGTACAAAATATATTAGCCGTTGCGTTGTTGCGACCCGGTGACTAACCGGAAACAAAAGACGATGTATCCCCAATCTTACACGTTTTCTGTTTAGACAACGGTGCCGAGTGTTGAGTATCTACGCCGAAATATCTGGCACATCTATGACGACACAATGGTTTATGGGCTGCACATATCAGAGCCATTTTGATGTCCACATATTTTCATTACAGCAAATAAAACAGATTAGTTTTAGGTGCTCCATAGCAACTTTGCTTCAAGCTCTTTTGCACATTGCGTACACATAGTATTTATTTAAAGACGTCGTCATCTAGCAAAATTAACAATATTTTATCAAGATTGCCATCCAAGGCAAAGGCCCAGATAGCAAGTGGGTAAGGAAGTCATTGGCTTATCGAGAGTCCAAAATTGTTTCATCTATGTGTAACCCGCCCTCCTGAGATATGTGTCAACCATGTTTTTAAACATATTTACACTGCTAGCAGTTACACAATCTGTAGATAATTTGTTCCATTCCTTTATTGTTCTCTGTGAAAACGAGTACTTCTTGATATCCAATCTACACTGATCCTTCACTAATGTTACCTCGTGTCCTCTAATTTTGCTATCTTTCTTGAGATATCTATAAACACTTAACCAAACGCTGGTAATAACAGTACATTGTCTAGCACATTCACATCCGAAACAGAACCCTTGTGTACCACTAATACCAGTGTCAAACTCATAATGAGTTTCTACTGTTACAATCGTAGGAGTGGTGTTTCTGATTTTAAGCACTGCATACGTTAGAAACAAAAACGCTCATTGTGCGTCATACACGTCGAACATGCGTGACTTCTATTCAGAGTCATAAATATTACTACTAGGCGTCCCCGTAACAACATGACACGCATTTAATAACATTCGAGTTCCGTAGCAGTAACACCCACGACTAGCATGTTTTCCATGTGAGCAGTCGGTAAATACTGGTTCTTTGTTGCTGCGAGTGTAACTGATATCCGTAGACTAGTGAGTTCGCCAAAGGTGTTGCAGAGGCGACGTTTTAGTAGAACACAATATCATTCAAGCCCTCTTCTTTTTTAAGCGACGATTTTCCGCACATTTGTGCTAGTGTGAATAAAGGACACTACTTTGGTGTCCGTCGTATGTCAAGTTAAATCAACACTGTTAACCACCCTCGCAAGCAACGGGTTATATATAGTACTTATGGGATGACTGCCGCAGTTTCATAACTATCTCGATAGTTATTACGATAGTATCACGGAATAGCAAATAGCCTGAAAAACAATCACAAACCGTAATTGAAGGATGTCGCTATCTCGTAGCCTTGGAGGTAGTTGATGAAAATGCTGAATATGTGAATGACGCTGCTCTAGTCGACGATTGTTGATGTCAGGTCGATAAATGCATAAATATAATAATCCAATGTAGTTGAACAATCATGTTTATTTCTTTTAATACAGTAACACAAGGTGCCCTTCTGAATTGTTTTGCCAATTATTGGTACCATCGATAGTTCAGTGTACTATCGACGATAAGTATCGATAGTTCAACTTACTATCGATAGTATTGCATCGTCGAATCAACTATTGCGGTGCATCGATAGTTCGGTGTATTGTACACCCCTAATAATAGGTTTACTACTACACTACCCCAGCATATATACTACACTACCACTTGATGAGAAAATTGTTGGACTCTCGATAAGCAAATGGCTTCCTTGTCCACTTGCCATCTGGAACTTCTTGTTTGGGATGGCAATCTTGTTAAATCTTGCTGCCATGCTCGGTCGTGATTATCGAAACCAGCCCAACATCAGTTATCAATGCAAGTAAATGTCCGTCCGAACAGCGATGACCTGTCCACAACCAATTAAAGTTAAATGCCCGCATGCAATTTCTACATGCTCGTAATAGTATTGGTTAACACAACAACTGACAAATACATGTTTCAAAAGGTCGACATGCCAGAGATACAGATGTATTCAGCAGCCTCTGGCTCAAGAGGATGCTATTAACGGTCACTGGTCACAACTATTGGATAAAGTCACTGTATATTTGTTTTAATAGCAATATGACCAAATATTTTTATTATGAAAATATAAAATAGTCATAGTTACTCAAACTAGATTCTATTTAATCTAATAATAGGTCGATATCTTCATATATTTGCAGCCTACTAAAAACTGGGAGTAACGTTTAAAATATATTTCTGTCGTTCAATTAAACTTAATGTTTCATTAACCCTCCCCCTCCGTCCTCCATGACCATTCGTGCTGCGCCCTGATACTCGAGAAAGGCGCACCAGAGCGACGAAGGTACAAAAAGTCTGCAAAATACGACACCACTGGTGACTGTCGTCTATGGACGCGTAAGGTCTTATCGACCCGGGCCGTCTTGGTTGGTTTCACGTCACCAGCGCAGTCGTAAACTGTACCGTTGACGCAACTACTGGCTGAGATAACGATAGTCTACGCCGCCGGTGACGCGGGCGCGAGCTTCACACAAATACTGTATAATTTCGTGATTCATATAACATCAGACATGCGGGCAAGTAGTTCTGTTGGACGTGTAGGCCCTATAGTATATCTTTCGGATGGAACTAAAAAGCATGTCTATATCTGGGGAAAATAAAATCACATACGCCATGGATCGCGGAGGTGTTCGCTTCTCATTCTGTTCCGACCATCGGGAATACTAAACGCGATATCACTCGGTGTAAAATTAGATTAATCGTAAATTATGCAAGTTATTCGCCGCGCCCGGTAGACGTCATCAACGCCTGGTAGTTGCGTGAACAACCTCTGATAGACCAACTACCGGTTGACACGTGATGAACGCATTTATTCAAGTTTACCGAAATGCTGTCACCGATGATACTGTTCCGACGCAGGTGACACGGGGTAGTGACATTAGTTTGATAGTTTGGCACTGTGTGTGTTTATGTAGATTATCCAAATCCCGTGATTCACAATTTTCTATTGCAGGTTTTGTTCGTACATACGCAGTTATAAATTCATAAAAGATCATTTTACAATTAATTATTTGTACAACCTTGTTCAGATATCCCAAGCCGATGTTTAGCATTTATGCTGTTCGTAAACACAGTCGCGCGTAAATTAACCGATAAGTGACGACAGGCGATAGGCCAGATTTTCTTGTGCCCAGGATGCGCGATACTCGGCTAGGTGAGACCGGCGCGACGGCCGCGCGCCCCGACATTGGCCCGACGTTGCCCGGGACAACGACGGTCGACTCGTTTAATCACGCACCACCGGTCGTAGCGTCGACGAAACACGACGCCGGAACTGACGTGTTGACCCGAGCGATCTAGATAAGGGCGATACGGAGCCCGACGGACGGACGTGATTCATTCTCTCCGGCGCTTGCAATATAATTACCTGATGCAACAGCCCACGGACTTGGCAAGTCTGGGCGGCGCGAGTTCTCGTGGCGCGGACGACGGACGCACTCTAGCCTCTCCGTGCGACGGGTGACGCTAATCGGAGCGGGCAGTCGGTCCGTGACTCACACCAATACGTCCAGGCAATACACGCCATTGGGCAAACACATTCGGCGTCATTTAGCCAGGTTACGATGAGGGGAATTAGCAGGGAAACTTGGCGTCGTTTTTCAGTGATATTTGACCCCTTGCTAAGAACACTTGATGTGTTTTGGACTACAGTATTGCTAGGTTCGCAGAAACGTCATGCACGTACATATGAGCGATAGTATTTCCAGTTCTTCAAATCGCATCAATCTGAACTTTCTTTTTATCAGGCCACAATCTAGTCCATGCACACGCGCACATGCACACACGCGCACACGTGCACACGGCACACGCGCACACGTGCATACGAGCACACGCGTACACGAACACAACAACGCGCGCAATTTGGTTTAGTTTGCGCAGCTCTAAATACATTATTTCTGGGGCCGCACTCCAAAACTAACGGCATATCTTGGGGCAGATTTTACCAAGCATTCGTGTCGTACGACGGAACTATATATGCGAAACATTTATGTACGTTTGAAGAACCGTACGTAACTCGGAACAATCTACCAAAACACGAAGAGCGTTGCGAACAACGAAGTCCGCGCACCAAAGATTTCGCGATTCGGTTAAGAACCTTCATACTAAGGTTAATATGTACGAATGCTGCGTGAAACGGGCCCCGATATCCGACCTAGGTTGTAGTATGTTTGACTGATCAATATTCTGTGGTATATATTCAGCAAGGATACTCGAAGTGAGGCGTTGTGCGTTGAATACGACTTGCTTGTATGTTGTATTGATTTTTAGCAACTTCCTCCATTGGCACTGAAGCCGTATGTCTGGATATCGGCCATATATCGACCAGACACTCCGCCGTCAGGCGAAACTCAGATAGGACGAATTAATTGCCGTTGTTATGGAAAAAGGACCTGTTTTCAGTAGACAATACTCAAGACATATCAGCAGCGATATTTAATGCTTAACAAGCGACGTACGACATAATGCGCCGTCGGCACTTGGATGCAATACATTATTTCCACCGCTGCTGCCTCAAGGGGACGTGTGTTGTTTACACCCGACACCCAATCGACCAAACTGTCTGTCCGAATGCGACACGGAAACGACAGTAAAGACAGCCAACCATGACGTAAAACGGACACTAATTACGCTGATGGTCCGACTTGACGCACCAACAAGTCAAAATGACCTTACGTGACGCACCAATAAGTCAAAACGACCTTACGTGACGCACCAACAAGTCAAAACGACCATACGTGACGCAGAAAGGCAACTTGCGCAGTATTACGTTCAGATTGATGTTTCAGTTTCATGCTGACGTTTCCGTTTCTCGCCGGCATTTGTATTTTTTATTACTTAGAACGAATGTGAATTTAAGACAAATATTTCCGCAGAAAACCGAAAGAGGAGCGAATTTCTTTGGTATCACGCAAAGGAAGTCGTGATATATTCCTATCAACGGAAGGTGGGAAACCCGTGCCAGTGACCCGAAACTCCTACCACCAGTTGAACTAAGTGCACCCAGCTGTTATGCCGGAGCTAAATCCGGTGCTATTTCTCTTCAGGTTACTGACGTCTCTACAGTATCTCATTTTAAATCGACCAGTATAGCAGTATTTAGTTCGTAGTAGTGATAACGCACTTGGCGTGTGAACCAAACTTTACATAGTAAACACGATTATATTATGCAATGATATACTACCGAGTATGTACCCGTTTTGATTTTATCTCCCCTGTCCGGGCACGAACAATAGTGTTGGAGACCATTGCGTGTAACAATAACCAATGACACGTTGACGTACTTGCAATCATCCCGTCGTTGTGCTTCTGGCGCCCGCAATAACGTGACGTATCGGCGAGATTGCCAGCTGAAGAGTTCAGTCGGTGGACAGACTGGGTGACGATCCGGCCGACACATGTCCAATCCTATTCCATTATTATCATTTCGCAACCACGACGCTAACTCGTGTAACTTCACTATTCGTATTCGTGCTGCTACAATGACGTAGAGTGGTTAGACGGAGTTCACAAAACGCTTGCTTGCTTGTTTGCTTGCTTGTTTGTATATCAATTTGTTATATTTTACTGTACATTATTCTTTTCTATTTAGAAAATAGCGAGCGAAGAACAAAAGGAAGAAATCCGCGGTGTCGACCGCGGCACAAAACCGAAAAGTGCAGTCACTAAGCGTGCGCCAACGTCGAGACGTAAACGGTCATCCACTGGACAAGCTGCGCCCTCTGTACGACAATTGCGGCAAACGAAAGATGCGTATCTGTCACCCAAACAAACAACCGACATTGAGCCTGCAAAACGCCAACGTTGCAGCGGTCGTCACGGCGAGAGGGAACAAGTTGATGCCGTCCGCTCGGAGGCCGACGACAGTGGCTCGGTTGATAGCGAGAAGGAACGGGACAAAGAGAACGTCATTAATCCCGACATCTGGTCCGAGAAGTCCGGAGAGTCTCTGCCGCTCACTGACATGAAACAATCTATAGTTGCGAATGGGGAATTCCCTAATGAATCCATAAATACCGTTGAAACTGTTGATGTCGCTATGAACAACGGCGACTGTGAGGGCGCTTCCCGGAATGTGAAATATGTCCTCGCAACGCCACAAGACACAAATGGTGAATCGCCTCCTGTTGCTAATGGCTTTGTTGAAACCACAGCAATCAGTATGACAGAAGGTAAAGCTGATAGTCCGTTTGTTGCTTACGGAATCTGCCCAATTCAATCAGACAATATGGACATCAACGGTTTTCCGAACACCGAAATGGATGATCTGATATCTGAAAATGATCTCAAAAATGCCGAGCAAAAACGAAGTGTGTTATCGGAACTACAGTTCGGCTGTGAGCCAAACACCACCGGCTCCGCAGAGAACCAGGAACACACCACACCAACCCAGTCGAACGTTGCCTCCCACGTTGCGGGTTGTACTGACGTTGGAGTGGCCGAAGCGACGCAACAAGAGCTCGCAGAAAGCAAGTCATCTGCCGACCGCTCTAGTGGATCGCCGTCGGACGTCTGCCTAGCGACTGGTAGTCGCCCGGGAAGGAGTGACACCGTCGGCGCTGGAGGAGAGGTCGACTGTGTTGTAGCTCTGGAAGACGTCGAGAAATCTGACACTGGATTGGAGAGAGCGACCAATAATTATTGTTCTGTTAGCGACACGGTTGATGTTACGAACGGCGCCAGCGACGGGAGGGCAACGAGTGACAGTCGCCCCGGTTTGACGGTCGAAATACCTCACTCGGAACGTGGCGATAAGCATGAAGTCAGTTACGACGTAAAAGATGACGATGGCTTTTGTGAGAGAATGCCAAAAGACGAATGCCGTGAACGTCTCAGGTACGGCAACCTATATGTAAATGTGTAGTGAAGTTATCAACTCAAGTGGAACAAGGGATGTACCATTCACACACGCACGCACTCACACGCACGCACGCACGCACGCACGCACACACACGTATATGTAAATTTTAAAAGTATGTCACTATAGATTGCTGTGTATTTTTCACTTATAAAGCAAAATTTAGTTGGTATGCTATACATAAAACCTTCGCACTAACTTTCAAATAAGTTATAAGCCTCCGATTCAAATTGTAATTATTAAAATACCGCCGGTTTCAGTCCGCAAAGGGAAGCTAGACTTCTAAACATCATCGAGGAACTGAAGGTATACAAAAAACAGCTGGTAGAGAAAATTGAAGGAAACAAGCGATGTCCTGCCCCAACAAGTGACATCAAAAACAAAGGTTTGTGCGACAAATCGTGTGATTTGTTGATATTTAAAACAGATCGTGTTTACAATTATGTGTTTCGACCAAAACACTGTTTGGTTCTCGGAGATGTAGTGTGAAATCATGAACACTCCTTTCATTTAGATTACTAAAACTCCATCCTCAACTGAGTTTCACCATCACTACCACTACTTGTACAGTTACACTGGCTTCCTTTTACTTAGAATACATTTAAAACTATCCACTCTTACATATTGTGCTCTGTTTACACAACAACCACCCTACTTGGCAACAACTTATTGTTCTTAAAACTAAGCTTAGCTTGGGCAAACGTTCTTTCTCTGTCGCTGCGCCTAGAGTCTGGAATTAACTCCCCATCACTTGAAAACACCTGAAACTATGGCTACCTTCCGAAAAAAAACTAAAGACATATTTATTCCAAATTGCATTTTCACCATAAATCTTTGGTTGTCCCTCGTTCTGATAATGACTTTTGCGCGTCCCTGTTCACGATTCTGTTTTGTTGCGCCTCTGGGCTCAGGTTCCTGGGGATATAGGCGCCATATAAGTTAATTATTATTAGTATTAGTAGTATTTAGTCTATCGTGAATCCGGTTAGTTGATGTCCTAACATGTAATGTGTCAATAGTTCAAGTAATGTCCGCAGTCGGTTTAATAACAAAGTGCGTATTTTGTTGAAATCATTGAACAAATTTACTTTAGTCGTTAGATCTGGTAAGGGTCAAAATAGTGGATATCCAAAACGGAAAACAGTCGATAAAAATCGAATTGAGGAGGGAACTTTTATGTATGGAACAGTGTCGTTATTTTCAAGTGATATCCTTGTTTGACTGGCGTGACCTTTAGGCAGTCACTGACCTTACGTTTATGGTGTGTCGTTATTTCAGAAGACGCGTCACCGATGTCAGAGTTCGCGAAGACCCACCAGTCTCCCCGTTCTCCCTGCCTGCGAGACAGCAAGTCTGCACCGTCACTGGAGTCGTCGATCAGTCCTCTCCAACAGATTCTCTCCTACTCGAGTCTGCGCCAAACGTCGTCAGTCGATGACATCATGCGCGCGACGACAGCGGGTGGGAAGTGCGGACGGAGTTCTACTTCGCGTCGACTCACGTACCATGCAGCCAACGACTTCGGTCGCAGTCCGTGGACTGCGTCGGGAGTCGAACAGACTGCCAGCACAACTCTCCACTACGCGGCTGGTTATGACGGGACCGGCGTCGGCAACCCGCTGCCGTTCACCAGGCATTCCACAGAACCGTGTTCCCGGAAACGAAATATAAAGGACAACTGCTTCGCGGGGATGGATCCCAAAATGTACAATGACACAATTATATACAATTCAATTTATAATGTCTTCGACAATGCGGGTGGAATTAAGACGCCGAAGCGTCGTGGCATTGGTCCGGTGATTACGTCATTTGGCGCGGGTTTTGCCAATAAGTCCCCGCTGTTACCGGTGCTGCCACCATCCTCACCGAAACGTCTACAACAGAGGACGTGGTCGGAAGCTACGGTACCAAAGCAGCGTCGTTGCTGGCCAGTTAGCAACAACAACAACAACAACAACACCAACAACAACATATGTGTTCTCAATCTGAGTAATCACAAGACTAACGGCAGTGTTCCGGCCGTTACGACCGGTGTGTCGCAGCCTGAAGCGCGCCGCGCAAGCAAGACGTCGAAGGAGCGGCGAGGTACCACGGCCGAGCCGATGGTCGTCGCTGCCACGCACGGCTCCAAGGCCGCCCGGCGGTCTCCCATCAGCTCGTGGTCGGCGGACGATGTACACGCTTTCGTTCTCTCCACTCCTCACGGGTCGCTCTACGCCAAGGTCAGTGACACTCAACCGTTAGCTACTTGTCTACGTGTAAGGCTACCGTTAGCTTACTTATGTCCCGAAGACATATTTCCCAATAGTCAGGAAGTGGAGGACCGTTTTGTACAGTGGTGGCATGCGTTGATTTTGTTATCCAGCTGTGACCTGCATTTTAAAACTCGTTTGATGACGTTATACCAAGAAAACAATTCGTATGATGTCTTATTGCAGAGGTTTCAACAATTGTCGTAGACAAATATTGAAAGTCGGGTATACTTTTAACCACACGAGACACCCTTTCTTCTTGTTCTGCTTGTCGTCCTGCGCGGCTCTCCTGGTACCAGGTGGTGCCAACGGTTGACTGTTTAACGTTGAATTTGTTTACTTGACAAGAGCAAAGCACCGTATGTCCGATTGTCGTTAAAGTGTTTGATTTTTTTATAATATAGTGGACTTCGTTAAACAGAATCGCAGATAACAGAATCATCCGTTTAGTAGAATCAAATACATTGGCCGGGATGGAGTCCTATTTCCCTATATTAAAATGAGCCGCATTGAATAAAATAGCTTTGGCTCGAAGTGATTCTGTTAAGCGGAGTCCAGTGGCAAAGCATGGCAACATAGTGAACCAGTGTGTAATGGCATTACATCCATAACTGATGGATGTAATGCCATTACATCCATAACTGATGGATGCTACACGCAATGGTGGACATTACTCGTTAACATGTACAAGAGCGGAAGTAATGTCATTCATCGCTTTCAACCGCCAGTCATTAAAAACCTGGTTATCCTGGCACATAAAAGAGTTAGTTTCTAGACTGGACGTGTCACAGACTGTAGACTGTCTGTCAATATGATATACTATCAACGGATCGTCGTTTCCCCGGCAAATTTCTAGCAGCTATTTGTGTAGAAAATGCTATCGATTTGTACGTTGCGTGAGTGTATCTTTGATATATTGACCGTTCTAGCCGTGGCTGCCTCTTGTGGCCTTGGAATCGTTGAAATGTCAGTGTGCGTGCGTGCGTGCGTGTGTGCGTGCGTGCGTGCTACTGTGTCTACAACAAAGAAACATTCGTTACTAGCCATGAATTTGAAATAGTATGAGTGATTCACAAATATGGTATTTCCTGATGATTGCACACGGATGTTCGCGTTCGCATGCACCACGAACTACTGAAGCAGCGACACGCTGCATGTTGTGCGTTCCTGCCCGTGCAAGTCGAGTTGCTATGTTAATTCAACCAGTGATATACTGTATGTTCTAGGATTCTGGTTCTTCTGTTACGAATAATAATAATAATCTAACTATTGTCGAGCTAGCATATGCATGTTTGTATGTGGTTATGTTCACGTTTTCCTCCTAGACGGCTTGCACCTCGGGCGCCAAACTTTCAGGGATTAATCTACGACCCCACGAATCAAACGTAACGCCTTTATTATTTTTCGAAATACCCCATATATATCAAGGATTCTTGTTGATTTTCATACTTCGGTACTTAAACCGTTTGAGAGTACGTAGCGCCATCTGTGCTGTTTAAAATAAATATAGTCGAAAGCACACACCCACGTATTGGCCCACGTATGTATTCTACTATTCTACAACCAACACAAGTATCCACGGTTCTAAATTCACGCGACCTTTAATATTTTGAACATGTAACGAGTATTGCATCACGTGCGTGACGCGGTTGTTTCTGTTAATGCGTTTGACGTTCCCTTAAACAATCTCGAGCATATTGATGGCATATTGGCATGGGGCATTTGGTAAACATTGCTATCATGACTGTCACGTGTGAACTACCAAGTTATCCCGTCCTGGGGACGGGCATTTTTGCTAGTAATAACAATGAACCAATGTTCTTTTATGTTTCTAGGAATTCCTGGAACACCGCATCAGCGGACGCGTTCTGCAGAACCTCACGGCCATTCAGATGATGCGAATTCTGCGCATTGGGGAGCACGCCGCCCGAGCCGTCCGGGCGGCCGTCGAGAAGATACTAATGACATCACCAGGTCTCACGCACGCGCCAGGCACGCGCAGATGATTTCATTGGTTGGATAATTGCGTTGGCGCACTCATCGCCATCAGGACTGCTTATGAATGCGGACATTGTCTCGGGCGGACCCGACGACGCGTGGATACCAGGACTGATTTACGAGACATGCTGGGGATTTACGGAGGCGGTCGATGCAGTTACATTTCCCAGCCCGTCCGCCCGCCTAAGATGCACTTCGGTCCGGGGCGTTCAGCCCGACAACCTGCCTGTTCACAATGCACTTCGACCCGAAGTGTTCTGGCCCGTTTTAATACAGTGTTCTCTAGATCGTCATGGCTTTGTTTCCAAATATCGTGATTTGTAGGAGTGTATATACATGTGTCTAAGTTTATTTATTTCATTATTGGCTATAATTTGCACTGAGCCGCCGAGTTCCAGACATAGATCCACCGGCCCAAGATTCACGGGCCGAACTGCACTGGGCCAAAGTGTTGCGGACATATAGCTACCGGGCCGAACTGCATTGGCCCAAAGTGTTGCGGACATAGAGCCACCGGGCCGAACTGCACTGGCCCAACGTGTTGTGGACATAGAGCCACCGGGCCGAACTGCGAAAACTGTTTATGTTTATGTGTTACTCTTGTTCCGACGCGCCACCAGAGGGCGTTACTGTTTATCACCGTGCCAAGTCTGGAAAACATTGAACCAATATGTTGACGTATCTTTATATACAAACCAGCAAATTCCAAATAAATGGTACTATTTATGATAAAGCAGTGTTTCACTGTATATAATAATTAGTGCATACCAAGATGCTGGTTTCAAGCCATTTTGCAGTGCAGTACTCCCTTGCCAGACCTCTTTCTCAAACCCACGAATATCCACAATAATACATTGAAAACGGTGCGAATGCAAAAGGTAATTTGTATTGCCCAGATCGATCGTGATGCAGATGGTACATATTAAGACCACTTAGCTTCTTGTGAGACACGCTCCCTTCGATTGCTACCGAGACTCTCCCCTTATTTAAAGGAAATGAATGGCGAATTTCATTGGCTAACTCATAGGGAGCTATAAGTGATATTTTGCATATCTACGATGTCTCAATTCTCTCAATTTATCGATCTCAAATTACAAATTACATTAACAGTATTATACTTCATGTTTTAATCTTGATTGCTGTGGTACATTTACCGTTAGAAATTATATAAACGGGAATTCAAAAATGCAGGACCAAAAAAGAACCGGTCCTCCACGCTTGCCAAATGACATCATCTTTTTTCAGTTCTAACTGGACACTGTGAGACTGATATTTATTAGTATTTTATAGCATTTCAATAATATCTATGCGAAATGTGTTACTGTTGTGAACTTTCATCTCCCTATATATTCAAAAATAAAAGAATTGCGATGAAATAAAAAATATAAATTATCAAGATTTACAACATATAAACACAGCTGTGTTGTATATTTTGGAATTATGACAGATCAGCCAATGGAAGGTGCCGCACATTCCCTTTAAAAGACACTGGTTTTACGGAGCCAAACAAAGGCATACCTTGTATATCGATTTCGTCAATGTAAATGTAGCGTTGAATCTAATAAACAAGTGTACGATTAGGCCTATATTGTGTTATTTCTTTGCACAATGTTCAACTGAATGTACTGTTCTCCATCGACAATTCAGTGCACAAATAAAGCGTATAATCATTTAAGGTGGCCGATTACCCTGAATAAAATAATTAAGCTTTAAATTTAAAGGTTGTTTGAAATCCATTAGACCCCCAAAAGCCCCAAAATGGAGAAAAATGGAGGGTCCCGTGCAATATTTTTTTCTGATATAGTAACAGCTACGTCACCTGCAAAATAGTGTACTCTACCCATAATCAGTCATAACACGAGATTTATTTGCTATTCAAATGTAAAACTTGCAGGAATATTGCAATTTGATATGTTCATATTATATAAAGCATACTATGTCAAACTCACATAAAATAGTAATTTTTTTATTTTATGTATTTACTAATTCTCGGTAAAACCACACTTTAGCTCAATTTTGACAATATTAAATATTTGACTCACAAGGAGTAACATAACTCCAATAAAACTTGGCCAACAATTTTTTTTAATATCTGACATAGTAACAGCTACGTCAGCAACAAATTTTGCCAAATTTTTGTAAAGAGCCAAATTTTCCCCACAAGGAGTAATGTCATTTCATGAATAGTTGGCCGAAATGTTAATTTATTATTCATCTCTATGTACATAGGAAAATTTCAAATTAATTTTGTGGAAAATCAAACCTACCTAGTGTCCACTGCAACATGCTAGCTTGTTTGTGCAATTTTTTGTGTCGTATTTTTTAAAATCACCAGACAAACTATTACATTACTTAATGTTTGGTCAAGCATTAAGTGAAGTGAAAAAGGAAAAGAAGAAAACTCAGTAATTTCATCTTTGGTGAATTCCGTAACTTTGTCATGTGATCGGCGAGAGAATGGAAGTCACGCCGATGATATCTACTATTTTGAGCCTTAATTTCGTTAGTAAAGAAGTGGGGAGAGCTGGTTACTTTGCAATCAAAGCATAGACAGAGAAGACCGGGAAAACCATGCCACACGTATCCAAAACAACTTGAGTTTGAATTCAACATAAAAGGTAATAAGGTACGTTCTTATATAGCGCGGTATCCAGTCCTTGGGATTGTTCAATGCGCTTTACAATCCACCCCCCTGGCAGACCTGTTCATTACAACGCCATTTCGACTTATCTGGGAAGCATTAAGCCACGCTGCAATTACTGCGCGAAGACTATTCGTTCCGATATCCTGTTTGTCTGTAGCTAGGTACTCATTTATACAACTAAGTAACATAGCTGATAAGGCTATAGAGGACAGACACTAATGGAGATGTGTGGTGAACAATTACCACGAGACCCGTCCTCCGGACAACTAGAAGATAGATGAATAAAAAATAAAAAATATATTAATATAAAAGTGCAAAGATACACTTTATATCAAAATGACATTTTGTTGCTATTAATGTGTTTTATAACTTACAACTTATATGCAAAGTACAAAAATAAGCTACCTTAGTCATTCAAATAGTTTCGTGTACTTTAACCACCCAGTTAAAATTACTCATATTCAGCCTGTCGCTTTGGTTACGGCACGCGACAAGACGGCGCGGCCGGGATCGCTCACAACGTAAATTACGTTACAGCTTTGACAATATCGTGCTTAGGCCAAAGAGCTGATGACGTGTTCCCGAAATGAGTCCGGCGTGTTGCATTCACTTAACTGTAACAACATAATGATCACACACGGCAGTACACTGTGGAGGTGGCGCCTGTTCCAATTCCCAAAGGGTCTGTGCTGTTACCGAGAATCGCACTTGAACACAAATAACCGTAGGCGTATGGGTGTCGTGTCAATGTCATGTGAAATAACCGTAGGCCTATGGGTGTCGTGTCAATGTCATGTGAAATAACCGTAGGCCTATGGGTGTCGTGTCAATGTCATGTGAAATAACCGTAGGCGTATGGGTGTTGTGTCAATGTCATGTGAAATAACCGTAGGCCTATGGGTGTCGTATCAATATCATGTGAAATACCAGTAGGCCTATGTGTGTCGTGACAATGTCATACGAAATAACCGTAGGCCTATGGGTGTCGTGTCAATATCACGTGAAATAACCGTAGGCCTATGGGTGTCGTGTCAAAGTCATGTGAAATAACCGTAGGCCTATGGGTGTCGTGTCAATATCATGTGAAATACTCAACGAACGAAACGTCGTCACAAACCGATTCGTAACAGGGACAACTTCAGAATTAGTAACTAGTGGGTTAATTCCGTTAAAGTCGTGACTATTTTACAATATGTTAAAGCAAGGACATCTTTCATGAAGCTCAGACAAATGTGGAGTTCAAATACATACACACATTAATAAATAAATTGAGAATATACATTGCACTACTAAAATATGTTATTGTGCGGATGTGAGGCGTAAATGGAAACACAAGTGTCTAAAGGTGATCGTGGCGGTTAGGTTGCCGTATGTTGTGTCAAATACAGCTATAGAAAGTCAGAATAAGACAATATAACTGGATAGGACATATACTCAGGAAGAAGACAGCCACTGCCTGACAGATTTAACATGGACACCGGAAGGGAAACGGAAAGTGGTCGCACAAAAACAACCTGGCGAAACGTCGTTGAAAAATACTAGAATATTATTGGGATGGAAGGCATGGATTGAAGTCAAGCAGGTGGCTAAAGACAGAACGAACTGGAGAAGGAGCCGTGCAGCCTTATTGATCATGAGGTCGTAAGAGGATAGGTAGAGCAAGGTAAACAAAGATACAATCCCTCAATTCAATTAGACAACAACGAATAATGTTTGTTGATGTTCAAATATACAGTGTGGGAATTGTCTAAGTATCGTGTGCAGTCGGTTTAACAACAGAGAGCGTACTTTTTACAAAAAAAATGTAATATCCTTATGTCGTAGTATATAAAGCCGAACTACTTATGTCATAGTATATAGAGCCGAACTACTTATGTCGTAGTATCTAGAGCCGAACTACTTATGTCCTTTTCCGTCACATTCTGACCGGATCCGTTAAAAAATAATTTAATTCTTTGTCCGTTGATTTCACCAATACTAAATAAAAACAATTATGCAAATGAGCTGGCATGTTGTAGTCGATGTTTGATAGGTTTGATTTTTGGTGAAATTATTTTAAAACGAAACGGACGGAAAAAAATTAATCGAGTAAGAAACTTTAAAGACCGACACCCGCTTGACGAAAACCAACACGTGACAGTGTCACACTTGTTGTCAACGTCGGCCCACATTCGCAATGAGCCACGTAAATGATATAAAACCATAACTGAGTATGTGTTTAGCACTCACTCGGAACACTGTAACTAACACAACCATGTTACTTACAAAACGTGTATTAATCGCAATCCGATTAAAAATGAATGGCACTTCCCAACACTTTGCCTTCCCGAGTAACATCTGTCGTTCGATACGGCAATGAACGTGAATGGCAATGAACAAACTGCTCTCTTAGGAAATAATGTGCATGGTCATTTTGACTCAGTTAATCGACTAAAAGTTTCTGTTTTAATAACGGCGGTTAACTATGGTTTCAACAGTTGATTCGTGTTTAGGACATTGCCCGGAATTCCAACGCCATTCGTGCGACAGTTGAGAAGAAATTGATGCACCACTGGTAAATATGGTTCCATAATGGTCGAACTAGTGATATCGCGACATTTACACAGAGAACTCTAGTTCTGCCTTGTCTGGTATGTGGCTCCTCGGATCATCGCCATAGTATCGCGGGCAATCGGTGTAGATGCCCTCGTTTGGTCGAAGCGGATCTATATCTGGCTCTCACGTCCGGTGCAAATAGCCTCTTGCTGTTTCCGCTTATCGACTCGTTGCTAAACAACCAAACTTGACATATAAACCTCTGTAACTCGATCGAAATCGCCCATTCTGACGATATAAATCACGACGTTGATACTTATGCGATTGAACGGCCGCAATCACGTAATTACGGGGCGTACAAAGATTGTGCTTTCCGGGAAGAACGTCTGTCGGAGAAGTGCAGAAGCACGGTGACAACGACAGAACACAGTTGGAAAGTTACTGAACAGTTCTCAGGACAGTTCAATGTCATATTCAGACATCACTTTTAACATATCAAGAAACTTTTGTTTACCTCAGTATAGCGTTCGCCAACTTATCAACACCTTATCAGTATTAATGACTATGCCGTCCTTGTAGGATGACGTCCTTGTAGGATGACGTTATCGTCAACGTGAAGAACAGGATGAACTAGTGTATCAAATCCCGGGTAAGAGTTGGATTGTTTAAGACCAGATTAGATAAACACAAGAAAAATGTGGAGAACGCACCAAGAGAAGAACAGACGAGGAGCGGAGAGAAGCAGAGAGAAGCGGGGAGAAGCGGGGAGAAGCGGGGAGAAGCGGAGAGAAGCGGAGAGAAGCGGGGAGAAGCGGGGAGAAGCGGGGAGAAGCGGGGAGAAGCGGGGAGAAGCGGGGAGAAGCGGTCACAGTCCACCACCAACAAGTCCGGCCTCAGACCACACAACCACCGAGAACCATCTAAAAGACTGGGAAGGAGTCGACGTGGTAGACTGGGAGTCCCACAGAAATAGAAGACTCGTGAAAAAGGCGATATGGATACGAAAGACAGAGACAGCGATCAACCGAGATGAGGGGAACTATGAACTTCCACACATCTACGATGACGTCATCCTACCAGGACGCTATTGTCGTTAGAACTGATGAAGCCACCTTGATATGTTGGCAAGATATACCGAGGAAACAAAACCTTTTGGATATGTTAAAAGAAGTGTTTGGACAAGCCATTGGAAGGTGTTTTGACGTGAGGTTGCAACGTTGACCAGCCGATCACATAAAGCATTGCGTAAAAAACATTATATCGGAAATGACGTCATGTGGAAGGTAACTAAACAGCGTTACGTCGCCATGTTTGTTATTTTCATTCTGCGGAAAACGCGTTTCCAAGAGAGATGTCCAATCACTTCGACCCGCTTGCGTACATATTACTGAAGTGCAACTATTAATCATTAGGGCGGTAAACTAAGTATTCTAATTGGTCAAGTTAAGAGAAAATCTGCTTTGTTATATGAGATGTTTCAAACATATCATCAGAAACCAAACTCTATATAGCAGCGCTTTCTTGTGGTTAACACCTTCACCCACCCACCTCTGTCACCTTTCCAGTAAGTATTTAGCCACGCTGCAATTCCTACGCGAATTTTATTCGTTTATTACATGGCTTTCAAATATTTATCTATCTCGTATTCTGGGGCGAACGATACTGGCCGGTCTGTAGCCCAGGCGAGGTACTCCGTAGTTAACTGCTCCTGTGGGACCCAAGAGACCAGTACAGTCATCTGTGTTTCGTTGCAGTCAAGATAGCCTTTCAGTAAGCTTACTTGTGATCTCCTAATCTCAGGCCGCCGGCAAAACACAGCCGTTTTCGTCAAATTGTATGCCGACGACGTGCCGACACGCATGCACCTATTTTATTCTTGCTAATACGATATGGCCATGCTGTTTGCGTTCAAACTCAACTTATGTAACATATGTTGGCCTTTGTTTACTAAATTAGTATTCTTTCTAAGAAAATGGCACTTTGTTTGAGACATTTTGCGTTGGTTCTGTGCATGTCGGCCTCATTTAATACGTCACGAGTAGTCTGTGTTACCCGATTTTTATACAACTGCGCCTGCGCTTATTGGTCGCGCTGGTTAACATGTCATCTCTCAGTCAACCGGATACATTACTGGAATCTCCCACTTTTAGAATACATTCTGAGTAAACCAGTGACACAATATTCATGATTTTAGTTGCACATAGTTTGCTTTTTATTATCTCTTTTAGTTGCATAGCTTTTAGTTGCATAGCCGTAAACCACGATTTTTGTTTGCATTAATACATGACGAATGGGAATGAAGTTGGAGGTATGTGTCCTTGGGATATGTGTCCTTGGGGTGACACAGTAAGAACCACAGGTCCCTCTATATGGTGTCGACCATACAAATATATAGCCTGTTGTGGACTTACAGACTAGTGATCTCTATATCTCTTTTGCATTCTTCTGTCGCACAATATAATGGTTTGTGTCGGTGGCAGGGAGTCTGGTGTATAGTCCCACTCTAACGTGGCAGTATTTGTCGCACTTGCTGCAGTGAGCTGAGAAAGTTCAGGATTTGCAGATCCCTGTTTTTGGTGATCCTCCTGCACAGCCAGTTGTGTCGTTCGTTCTTCTTCTTCTCTTCTGATGCCTACTGACCTCGATCGTCGGCAGCTCCCGGCTGTTTATGTCGATGGCAGCCACATTCATGTCACACTTGTAGATGTTCTTGGAGATATGGACGACCTGTAGGCGTTATTACACAGAAAGGGCAAACACAAGCGTCCATGACGAGTGTCTGACTATTCTGGCAACAAACAACTTAAACATGAACGTCACTTAAAACTGCATCCTCATCTGATTTAGCCTATCGCAAATCCGGTTCGTTGATGTATTAATATGTAGTGTGTGAATAGTTTAAGTAATATCCACAGTCGGTTTAATTAAAAAGTGCGTATTTGTTTTCAAATTATCGAATGAGTTGACTCTAGCCGTTAGATCTGGTAAGGCTCATGTGGTCAATGCCGATCATGGGCGTGACTTCCTCTCGCCGATCACATGATGAAGTAAAACAAATTCACCAAGGGCGAAATTCGTGAGTTTTCAGCGTTTCCATTTTCACTTCATGAAATGCTGTATGAAGCATTAACTAATTTAACAGTTTGTCTAATGATTTCACAAAAACTACATACCCGATTATCTTGTTGTCTCTTCACACAGTCCCGCCATCTCAATGTTGATCTTCATCGTCTACAATTTACCGTTACATCTTCTACCTACCATTACGTCGCGTCGCGTCGAGTTCGCTTAAAGCGACTATATGGACGCATGTAATTGGTAAGCTAGATTTTACGTTGTGCACGTGAATGAAGGTAGATCTCTCGAGTCAAACGCGAAACAACATGCAGTATTATTTTATTTCAATAATTGTGTACCTCTTACAAATTCGCGTCACTGCAGGAGAGTTGGCCGCTAATCCGTCCATGCAGACTCACCACTGTTGATCGTGAACAGTGCATACAACTGTTTGATGTTGTATTTGGTTTGATGCATGGAGCGGAAACATGTACAATTTCCAAAAGATGCCAACGTAGACTAGAAGCATTCGAGATGTGAAATAGAAGAATACAAAACCATAAGCTGGACTGAACATGTGACGAACACAGAAGAACACAATCGGGCCGGAATAAAACGCTCTTCAACGAAGTACAAAAACACAAACTAATATAATTATGGCACATCATAAGACAGGAAGGAATGCAACGGGAAATATTGGAGGGAATGGAGGGGGGTAAACGAGGCAGGGGAAGACCAAGAGCCACGTGGACAGGCAACATCAAGGCGTGGACGGGGAAAATTAAGTACGACGACATGATAAGAACGGCACATTTCAGATATCAGTGACGATCCGTTGTAGCCGAGCTCCCGAGAGGAGATGGCATCACATGATTGATGAAAGGAATCAACTCCTGCACGTAGATAATGCTGCCAGACAATTTCAAATCTGCAGAAGTGGCGCCACCTAATGGAGTACTGAGTTTCACAAGATGAAAGTGGGGCATGGACAACAATAATGAAGGTACAGTCCGTAGGGCCTAGTATGAGAGATCATGCCTCAGTTAGACTTCCTGGTGTGTTACAGAATGTAGGGCACAGTAATTTTAGATATGTGTAATTTTTTTAACTCATATTATCTGACATAACTGCATTTGAGCCAGGCATATTGACAAGTTTGCTGGGAGAACACGTCGGCAATGTAACTGTTGATTTTTAGATTATTTCAGTAGGCGGAAGGATTTTTTTCGCCACAAGGCACGTGTGCGTAGTAATTCAGACAGAAATTAAAAAAAAAAATTGACCCGTATGGCACGTTCAGGCATTTTAAATGAGTTAGAAGTACGAGACTTTGACTAAACTCGATCATGTCAATGAGATGATGACAACGGCAGGTAAGAAGTTTCAGAATCTTTTATGGTCCCGTTTTCTTATAACATGGTCGCCAATGGGGAACGTAACAGTAGGCTGAACACATCAAGTGAGACGATGATCGCCACGTGTAAGGTTTGATCAGGGGGATGATATTCATCGTCGCTGGTCGAACTCCGCTGGAGAATAGCAGCAAGGGTTTCGTAGTAAAACAGTTATTTCTAAAACATATTGTAACAAAGCTACGAAGGATAAGATACAGGAAGTTGGAACTGTAGTCGTCGTCGTCGCCGTCGCCGTCGCCGTCGCCGTCGCCGTCGTCGTCGCCGTCGTCGTCGTCGTCGTCGTCGTCGTCGTCGTCGTCGTCGTCGTCGTCGTCGTCGTCGTCGTCGTCGTCGTCGTCGTCGTCGTCGTCGTCGTCGTCGTCGTCGTCGTATTTGTGCGTCTGGTCGCTGAAGGAGAAGGTTGTTTTGTGAGCGACTCGACGAGACGCAAACACGCCATATCCGTGTCAGTGTCGACCAGGCCGCCTGCAGATAAGGCCGTCATTATCACGCATAGTTGGACGCGCGGAATGCAGAGACGAGGCCGGCCAACGACCGCGGTTAGTCGTCCTTGGCAACACGTCGCTGACATACCGTAAATCACACGACGTGTTTACGGAGACAGGCCGGAACCCGCGCCCGGTGGCAAACGGAGACACCCGGCCAAGTCAGAGTGAATCTCGGCTGTGCACCCAGCTTACGAACATTAAAATGATTAAAATGGAAGCCTAACGTGGCTGCAACAACTCCAACCCCAGAATGTATCTAGCAAAGGTGTAGTTGCATACTGAGCACAAGAAATAGCTGAATCATTTACACTTGTCTAACAAAAGTCAAACAACAATGGCAACTTGGCTTCGGGATGAATCGATGGTAATGATATACAAACGATCAATGGGGAAACGGAACTTGGCACACCACATACCAGGGCCTCTAACATTCTGTGAACTAATTATATCAATACCAATGCGTCGAGTCATACTAGCTCACGTAATATCTTGACGCATTTAAAAGTGAGACTTCCGGCCTTGTTACTCACGTAAGGCACACACCCAAAATAATATTCGGAGTATTGCATAGTACAATATAGCAATATTTAATTAGTACAATATAGCAATATTTAATTTTGAATATTAAAAAGTAGTTTCAATACTTTTTTATATCCAATGCAGTGTTTCGTTTATTTATTTGTTTAAATGTTTGTTTTATTTTTTAAATAGTTATCATAGGCGTCGAAACCGGGGTGGGGTGGCCGAACCCTTCAAATACTTTTGGTGGATGTCTGTTTAGTATATGTTGCCGCCGCCCCCCCCCCTCCCCCCCCATGCTCGCAGAAACCAACTTCCGACGCTTATTGTTATTTAAATGTCATGCTTTGTTCTTTCGTAAAAAACAGCAGCTGCCTCGGTGACATAATGTTTGAGACACTTATGATCGTGAAGTGCATTGGACACGTGGCAAGGCCGTTAGCAAGAAGCTACCTTGAATGTGATTTGGGTAATATGTGTCACAGAGACGGCTTTAGATAATAATATATTGACATTGATAATTCATATAATGTAAGTTGTCTGTGTTTAAGTTTACATATGTTAACCGAAATCACCATAAGTAAAGAGTATATGCTTGCCAGTCTCTTGGATTGTAATGACAAGAGAATAGTGTTCCGTAGAAGTTACACCATAAGTAAAGAGTATATGCTTGCCAGTCTCTTGGATTGTAATGACGAGAGAATAGTGTTCCGTAGAAGTTACACCATAAGTAAAGAGTATATGCTTGCCAGTCTCTTGGATTGTAATGACGAGAGAATAGTGTTCCGTAGAAGTTACACCATAAGTAAAGAGTATATGCTTGCCAGTCTCTTGGATTGTAATGACGAGAGAATAGTGTTCCGTAGAAGTTACACCATAAGTAAAGAGTATATGCTTGCCAGTCTCTTGGATTGTAATGACGAGAGAATAGTGTTCCGTAGAAGTTACACCATAAGTAAAGAGTATATGCTTGCCAGTCTCTTGGATTGTAATGACAAGAGAATAGTGTTCCGTAGAAGTTACACCTATATTAGTGCATATACTCTTGCAAAAACACCCATCCTCTGGTTGGGATAACGTGGTAGTTCGTAAGTGCCACGATAACAATATCACAGAAATGTATTTGTGCTTACAGTAAATATCCTCTTGGAATCTAACTCTCGAAATCGCGACGTAATACTGGAAGTAATAGTAACGTCTTGTCCTTGTAGACCCTATTGCGTAACTTGAGACAATCGTAGAAAATTTATGACGTTGTGAACAATTGTACGTAACAGTTCGCATAACGTTGCGAACAATTGCACGTAATAACTACAAATGACAATTCAATTATTCGTAGAAAGGGGTGAAATTCGAAAAACAAAAGTGGCACGACTCGTTCGTGGGGTGGGAGATGAACACCTGAAAGTTTGGCACCCGAGATGCAAAGCGTTTAGGATACATACATACATACATGCATGCATGCATGCATACATACATACATACACACACGCACGCATGCACGCACGCACGCACGCACGCACGCACGCACGCACACGCACGCACGCACACACACACACACACACACACACACACACACACATACATAGTGAGATTACTTTCAATGGATTGTGTCGTACATTACAATGAAGCAACATAGCGGACCCATTAATTGCTAATGGTCTTCAATGCTTGGGCTTAAATTTCTTATGAAACGACACGAATCTGGGCATACTAATGAAAACACTGACGTCATACCCGACGTTTAGGCAAGAATAATAGCACATTCATCCATCTCGCGAGTGTCATTTTAACTAATTCTTTCCGTGGTAGCTGCTCCTTTATGCAGCGAACGAAGGCCGTTTACGTGAATAGAGTAGAACGTATTAAGTTATCCAAATATACCTCGGGCACTACGTCAGTAATCTATATTGATGAGCCGACTTCATCGATTCACACGAACGCGTTGTGCTGCTGCGCGCAATTTAATGCTAAGCTACACTCTCCGTCTGTACGGCATTGACGAGTGGGAAGCTGCGTGCGTCATCCGATGTCCAAATAACCCCGTTGTCGTTGTCATACAAGCCGTGTGATCTTTACTACCGGTTTCATTAGCGTGCGAGCGCATAGATGCTAATTCTTACGGTTTACCCGTACGTCTGATATATTGTAGGGAACACATTACGGCCTATGAGACATTTCGTACGGTTTTGTACGTTGTGAACATGTTTTTATTACATGATACGATACACGTTTGTAAAATGGCATGCGAATAACATAATTAGTTGAAAACACATCCAAAAGAACTACTCCCGCAAATACTTCAGCTGTGTGCATTCAGCTGTATTAACGTCCTGCGAATCGTCCTGCTATAGTCAGTGAGTACATCCCAGTTTGCATGGCGAACCCATTTTGAGTACGAGTGGCGACGCCCTTTTGAGTATGCGTGGCAAACCAGCGGACGCGGGCAATCTTACGGGTTCATTTGCGATCTTGCGGATTTCACTTACCAATGTGACAGGTATGCCCCACTCGGGGTTGGCACCTATGCGAGCAACAAAGATGTTGTTTGAATCTACAATAAGCAGAACCAAGGTCGAGCTTGATGAAATTTGTCATCAAGTCGAGTCCGACATACGAATTTGTCTGTAGTCATGTACGTGAAATCTGTTATATTTTCATGTTGCGTGCTACGACAACTCTCAAGTGCTTGGTTGAGATATACATGTATATTATGATATATCGGAGAACAATTACAAACGCTCAATTTGGATTCCACGCCTGTGTAAACAGGCCGGATGGAGGCATAGATTAGCATATTCATGAAGTTAGTTAACCCTTACATAATATAGCAGTGTCTACCACGTACGTGGCTGGACAAGACTCTCGAACGTTGTCGTCGCTGCAGTCTTCATATTCTGCGGCTTTCATTCATTTTGTAGAAACCTTAGTTCGAAAAACTATCCATTCATAAGGGGGAAAACGAGCGCCTAAGTCATTCTAGAAACAAAAAGAACGAGAGCAAATGTCCTACCATAAATGCTGATAAAGTGCCCTCTCGGACGCCAAATGTTCCAGAGCTGAAGCAGTGTGAACCCAAGTTCGCAGGTCTGGCCATGTGCGTCCGACGGAGCAGACGCCAGTGTTGAATGGAGTCACTACATTTATCATCCCTGCGATGTTTGCGGTATGTACAATTTCCCGATTTGGCTGCTGAGTCGCAAAAATACTCGCTCGACAACACTGACTGTTTCCTTTCATACATAGCCGTCCTACTCTTAATAGGGTCTAATCTTAAACGAATCGACTGATCGTACTTTAGTGTTAGAAGTCTTAAAATTAACTTCAAAACAATTAGAGACTACCTCGCGGAGCTTGTTCTGCAATTTGATATCTTCGCCATATCTGAGACATGGGCTTAACTAGACCTAATCAATGACTATAATATAAACAATTACTATTTGTGTCACATTACTGGGGTGATCGAGGAGGTGGTGTTGCAATATACACAAGCAAAAAGCTGTCTTTTAAATTTATTGAAACCAAATCGATGACAGTAGAACATATCTTTGAATGTATTTCAGTGGAATTATCTATAAAGAATTACTCGAATGTTATTATCTACTGTGTCTATAGAACACCAGGTTCAAACTTAGAAACATTTTGTGAGAAAATAGAAAGTATTTTATGGGCAAATCGGCCAAAACAATATTTGTATGAAGCATGAAAATAACAGCAATACCAAACATTTCCTTGATATGATGTACAGTTTGGGTATTTACCTTTAATTGATAAGCCCACCAGAATCACAGATATCTCAGCTACGCTAATCGATAATATTTTATTAACGAACTCCGACATCACCTTACTTCTGGTAGTCTTATTAATGATCACTTACCAATCTTTGCAATATGCGAATATAATATAAATAGAAATGCTAAAACAATGCTAATAAAAGGTTAATGATGTTAGAATAATAAAAGAAGATTAGCTTCGTTTAGAAAAGAGCTAAATTTTCAATCCTGCGATGATGTTCTAAACATTAATTATGTAAGTCATGTTTATGATATGTTCCTGCACATATTTATACATTTGTTTAATAAACATTGTCCAGTGAAAACAACACTGAAGAAAAGTTACATTTGTTTAATAAACATTGTCCGGTGAAAACAACACTGAAGAAAAGTTACATTTGTTTAATAAACATTGTCCAGTGAAAACAACACTGAAGAAAAGTTACATTTGTTTAATAAACATTGTCCAGTGAAAACAACACTGAAGAAAAGTTACATTTGTTTAATAAACATTGTCCGGTGAAAACAACACTAAAGAAAAGTTGCAATAAGAAAAACCAATGGTTCACAAATGGACTAAATGTGTCTGTGCGCAGAAAAAGAGACTGTACAAAGCATTTATTATATCTCAATATTCTGAAGCGGAACTAAAGTACAAAACATATAAAAACAAACTGACATATGTATTAAGGTGCTCTGCGAAAACTTACTACAGCGAATTGCTAGAGAAGCAGAAAAATAATGTAAAGGGTACCTGGAAAATACTAAGCAGTATCATCAACAAACAATTCAACGCACCATAATACCTACTTTTTTGTGAGTAACAACAAACACATATCAGAAAATAAGACTAATGCAGATGGATTCAACCATTATTTTTACAAATGTTGGCTTTAGCTTACCAAAGAACATTTCGTCACCTTACAAGGATGTGTCTATTTATGACTATTTGGGGGAAGGATGTAATGTTTCTAAGTCCGGTTGATGAGCAAGAAATTATTAGAACTGTACAACAATTTAAAAACAAAGTGTCAACGGATTTTACTGATATTAATATGAGCATGGTAAAAACAATTATTACTGAAATTGTAAAACCCTTAAATCACAATGTCATATGCAATGCATCTTTCCAAACAGGTGTGTTCCCCAATCAAATGAAAATTGACAAAGTTATTCCAGTGCTTAAGGCTGGGGATAAGTGTGTATTCACAAATTATACACTTATCTCTTTACTACCGCAATTAAAAAAAATTCTGGAGAAATTATATAATGCTAGATTGGACAATTTTCTAAATAGGTATGGTTTACTTTGCCCAAGCCAATATGGGTTTAGATCTAATATGTCAACCTCTCATGGTATTTTAGAATTGGTTAACGAAATTACTAATTCTCTAGACAATAATACATATCCTATTGGTGTATAGATAGATCTCAAGAAAGCAGCTGACACAGTTGATCATGATGTATTGACAAAAACGTTACTTTCAATGGTGTTCGTGGTATAGCACCTAGGTGGATTGTGATTTATTTAAAAAATAGGTCACAGTTTGTTTAGTACTACAAGGTCCCATCTTAAGACCGAAATTATTTATAATGTATATCAATGACATTTTCAATGCTTCAACACTCTTTAAGTTTATTTTATTTGCTATGTTGAATATGTTCTATTGTAATAATGAAACAAGTGAACTTATCCGGCAGTGTGGTTTTCAGTAAATAGATTATCATTATAAACATAACAAAATAAAATTACATGATTTTTGGAAATCGCGCATTGAAAACGTCTCTCTCTCTCTATCTCTCTCTCTTTCTCTCTCTCTCTCTCTCTCTCAAAAAAAAATAACCAAGGTCACAATTAATAGAGTTGAAGCAACTAAATTTTGAATTGAAAAATTAACATAGAAACATCACATTTCTCTCTTGAAATCTAAATTTTCAAGTGTTGTGCGGTTATGTACAAAACTAGTTTCTTAATTGACAGACGTGGTATGCTTATTTTATATTATGCTCTCTTTTCGCCTTACATTATGTATGAGGAAATACATAATATGCAGCAAACTTAAAATGCTTAGTCTTGTTACAAAAAAGGTTTGTAAGATTAATCTGTGGTGCTCAGAAGTTGGACCACACATCTAGCCTATTTTATGATCTCCGCATTCTAAAATTGCCAGATATGTTGAAACTAAAAACTGCTGAAATTATGTATATATATAAGGCATTTAACAATTCATTGCCAAACAACATACAAAAGCTTTCCGTTTTGTATGACCCTATCTATATGACCCGACAAAATGTGTATTTAAACAAAAGTATGGACGCACTAATCTAAAGACAATGTGCATATCAATTAACGGTGTAAAGTTGTAGAATCATGTCTTAGTGTCTTTAAAAAAAATTCAAATATACTGATAACTGAATTGTACAATATACGCTTACACCTGTATAATTGTATTATTTAGTGTCACTTGTAAGTGATGGGGCAAGCGACATAAGCATCACGCTTCTTCTTACCCTTTTTTCAACTCTTTCAACTTGTACTATTGATGTTTAAACTTCAATTGTATTTTTGTTAACTGTTGTTGTTGTTGTTGTTGAAATAAACTGTATTATTCTTGTATTGCCTTTTATGAAGAAACCCGCGATGTTCCAGTGGTTTCGTACTGAGCTGCGTCCTTCGTCCCTATCTGTACATTATGAGAGAAGAGAAGATGTAAAACAACGTTTCGAATGCTAACGTTCGGCACAATGTGTGCGGATACACGTCTAGGGGCGAGGCTCGGTCCGATTCTACGAATCATTCGTTGTAGACAATCATAGTTTCATTATGTCTTCTTAGTCACTTCGTAACGCCTTTAGTTTCTTTCCTTGAAACGCGCTCCATTGTTTCGTACCAACAAAATGTCTATCCGCTGGACGAGAAAATTTGGTAGTTCGTGTATACGAAATGTCAAAATATACAACATTATCACATAAATATCCACATACCTATGCATATACGTTTTGGTACTGGCCAGGAAATATCTCTAGAATTTGCGACGTAATACTGGCAGTTATAATGACGTGTAAAGACGCCTCGTCCTTGTATGTCGTCACTTTGGACAATCGAATAAAAGAAAAAAAATTGTACGCGATTGTTCGATTGTTCGTAGAAAGGGTAATAGGGGCTGAATTTCTTTAAAAAAATCAAACTGACGACCCGACAGTGGTGTACATAAACCCGTGAAAGTTTGGCGTCCGAGATGCATAGCATACATACATACATACATACATACATACATACATACATGCATACATGCATACATGCATACATGCAAACATACGTACACACTTACATACATACATACATAAATTAACTGTTGGATTAGTTTACCGAAGTCCAAACATAAACGAAGAGGACAACACAAAAATAAAAAACGCTATAAAGGAAGTTAGTAAAGGGGAATGTATCATAATGGGAGATTTTAACCATGGACACATACAATGGAATTCTCTAGAGAGCACACGGATTGAGGATCAACAATTTCTATGTTTAATCCAGGATAGCTTTCTTACTCAGCACGTACTAGAACCAACCAGGGGAGAAAATGTATTAGATATAGTTTTGTCATCACAAAAAGAATTAGTGGACAATGTAAAAATATTTGAACCATTGGGTAATAGTGACCATAATCAAATACATTTTGACATCAATGTAAAATCAGAAAGTAAAAATAAGAAAACGTACAAGAGAAACTTCCACAAAGGTAACTACAAAGATATGAGAAAATACTTAGCACAGCTAGATTGGAATAACATGCTGATGAATAAGACCGCAATTGAATGTTGGAATATTCTAAAATATGAAATTGAGAGTATCATTGATAAATTTGTTCCCTTCCGAAAACAAGGAAAACGGTGTAGAAAGAAACACGTGTCAAAAGAGGCAATTAGAAAAATAATGCTAAAACAAATTATGTGGAGGGTTTATAGGCGTACCAGAAAGGAAGAAGACTATGCAAAATACAAAGAGGCACTTAATGCAGCTACAACTGAAATCAGACAATCTAAAAGAAGCTATGAGCAAAAACTGGCATGTAACATAAAAACTGACAGCAAGAGTTTTTATGCATATGTCAGGAGTAAACAAAACGTACAAGACAAGGTTGGACCTCTAGAAGACAGTGCTGGAAATATAATATCACAGGGGTTTTTAATGGCGGAAGACCTAAATGGTTACTTCAGTTCAGTGTTTACAAAAGAAGATATTAGTTCATTACCAGTTGCTGATGCTAAATTTCAGGGGACTAAATCTGACTATTTAGAACCGTTAGTTGTAACTCCAGAATTGGTAGCTAGGAAAATAAAGGCAATGAAGGATAACAAATCACCGGGAGTGGATGGGATTCCTCCAAAATTACTAATGGAAACAGTAGATCAAATCAGTATACCACTTGCAAGAGTATTCAACTTGTCATTAAAAGAGGGAGTTGTTCCATTTGAATGGAAAGAAGCAAACATCATACCATTATTTAAAAAGGGTTCGAGAAATAAGTCAGAGAATTACAGACCAGTGAGTTTAACGTCAGTGATTTGTAAATTATTAGAAAGGTTAATTAAAGACCATATGGTGGACTTCCTCGTTAAGCATAAATTATTAAATTCATCTCAACATGGATTCCTTAAAGCGAGGTCATGCTTAACAAATGTGTTATGTTTTTGGAAGAAATCACTAAGTGGATAGACGAGGGATCGCCAGTAGATATTATCTACTTAGATTTTCAGAAAGCTTTTGACAAAGTGCCACATCAAAGATTGCTACTTAAATTAAAAGCCCATGGTATCGGGGATAGCATAACTGACTGGATAGAACAATGGCTGACTGACAGAAGACAACGAGTTGTAGTAGATGGCGAAGTTTCAAATTGGAAATCGGTTTTGAGTGGGGTACCTCAAGGATCAGTATTAGGACCTATATTATTCTTAATTTATATCAATGACTTGGACGACAGTATAACAAGTAACGTACTGAAATTTGCGGACGACACAAAACTGTTTAGAAAGGTTAATACTGATGGTGATAAACAACATTTACAAAACGATCTAGACAGATTAGTGAAATGGTCTGAGAAATGGCAGATGCTGTTCAATTTTGGGAAATGTAAATGCCTACATACAGGACATGGGAACTTGAATGTAAACTATAAAATGGGAGCTACTGTTCTTGGTACTACTGTAAAAGAAAAGGACTTAGGAGTTACAATAAGCGCTGATATGAAAGTTTCAGAGCAGTGTGGTATTGCAGCTTCAAAGGGTAATCAAATTCTTGGATTGATTAGAAGAAACATAACATACAAGGGAAAAAAGTTAATTATACCTCTTTATAAAGCAATAGTTAGACCTCATTTAGAATACTGTATACAAGCATGGAGACCATATCGTAAGAAGGATATAGATACGCTTGAACGCATACAAAGGAGAGCAACTAAAATGATTCCAGAACTGAGAGACCTTAGTTATGAAGAACGCCTGAAAGAATGTGGTTTAACAACTCTAGAGACAAGGAGGTTAAGAGGAGATCAGATTGAAGTTTTTAAGATATTGAATGGGTATGAAAATATTGATAGAAATATGTTTTTCTCACTCAAGAAGGATAGCAGAACTAGAGGACATGATGTAAAATTAGTAAAGGATCAATGTAGATTGGACATCAGGAAGCACTCGTTCTCACAGAGGACAGTAAATGAATGGAACAAACTGTCTACAGATTGTGTAACTGCTAGCAGCGTGAATATGTTTAAAAACAAGGTTGACACATATATCAGGAGGGCGGGTTATAAGTAGGTGAACATTGTTGGACTCTCGATAAGCCAATGGCTTCCTTGTCCACTTGCCATCTGGGCCTTTGGCTTGGATGGCAAATCTTGTTAAATCTTGTTAAATAAATAAAAAAAAACATACAAACATACATACGTACGTACGTATATACGTACATACATACATACATGCATACATACATAATACATACATATATACGTACATACATGCATACATACATACATACATACATACATACATACATACAAACATACATACATACATACATACATACATACATACATACATACATACATACATACATACATACATACATAAATACATACATACATGCATGCATGCATGCATGCAGATAGGCCGTACACATTTTGGCGCTTGTTATATCAATATTGCTGCCGCTGAATTTTTCACCAAATAAAAAAAATAGTTTTTGAGAAAATAAAATTTCCCAATCATCATAAACACGTATATGCATTGCATTCGTTGTACGTGTAGAATGCGTAGAATATGTGTTCCAAACCTAAAAATGTACCCATTTCACTATTCAATCGCAATTGTTCTTGGCACTGTAAATGCACAATACGAAGTAACGTGTCGAAATCACCGACTCTTTATTGTACGACATAAAGATTGAAATGAGATAGGCATATGTTGCTAGTTAGCATGGTGTGATGCAAAAGCCATATATTCTTGATTTCTTTGTGTATATGCCCATTGTCATGCGACACGTGGCGGCTATGCTTAGTTGCGTCACTTCCGGCGGAAGTGAAAACCACTCGGCACTAGCCGGATGGGAACTTCCGGTTGCCAACATCGTGCCTCGTTAATCTTATTTTCTTTCACAATTAGATGCACTGAAAACTACAAAGAGTCTGCAGGAGAATATGCAGATTGTACATTTAGTAAGAATTATAGGCTGATTTGTTGAAATAATTTAAAATACCCATAACCCAATAACACATTGTATAATTTATTTGCCGCTTAAATTACTATTACTTATACGGAAGGGACGTGTTATTTATTTTCCCAAATACATATAGGTCACATAATTGGTTCTTCCGTAGGTGTGGACGCATTGAGAGTCGCCGTCTGGGGGATCTCGAGGGTACTTAGGCACAGCTTCCAGAACTAGCGACAACCATGGAATATTCACAATGGAATATATCACTATACTAAATCAAATGTGCTGGGAACAGGTCACAACAAGTGTGTTGCGAAAGGTACACAGCGATGCATGGTGTTACTTGAGGACTGCAACACTGGGACAGGTTTTTAATGTTCTAGTGATTGGTTACTTGCACATGAACCCTTCAACGACGGAAAGACCCCATGCGTGCACGAAAAACACATGTAGTCGATTTGGCCGTGTGTTCGTGTTCTGGACGTAATGATAGTCAGGCCAATTGCATAAAGTCGTTTGGAATTGATTTCAGTGGAATTAATGCAAATGCACACACATCTGGTGTGACTTTGTGTTGTAACAAATGTTGTACGGAACACGTAATAAACGAGTAGGCTGAACATTTCTACAATACATTCTTCTTGAATATAGAACAATTTCCCAGGAATTTATTATAAAGTACAATATTTAAGTAAAAGATGTTGAATTAATAATTGCATATTCAAGATTCATTAATTTCATATACCAATATTACATAAAAAAAAACACTAATACATGCAATGATAGCTCTTTAAAAACTGGATCGGAAAACATCCAACTGCCGACATAGACCAGAGAGTATAACAACTGGACGATTGCCTTCATAAACCATATATCCGTATAAAAACAAATCAGATAAATGAGCAAACAATTAGCGCAGATTGCGGATATGGTCCAATACCGATTCTCGCTCAAGTTTGCGCTACGCGTTGACGCAGCCGCGCGATTTACGTGCGACCTTTATCCAGCGCGCGCGTCGCTATGACGACCGCACCCGGGCCGAACTCGCGAGTAAGCATTGCTTTGCCTGCGCGTCGGAAAACGGAAAGGCGCGGGTGGACTACGCTGATTAATTGATACCGACTCGTTGGACCGACTATCTGTGTGCTGATATAAGAAAATATGAGACTCGGGCAGAGGTTGACGAGTATGTCAACAACGCGTAGTAATGCACTACATGTCGTCGGAATGGAATATCAAATGGAATGGTAGGTCAAACAGAAGATATTTGTTCCATGCAACACGCCTTGCCCTACATTGTTAAGGACCACAAGGACACATCAAGTGTACAGTCTACAACGTAAATTGTGTTTTTACTATCCCATGACGTTGTTCGTCTTAATACCATGAATGTATTTAAAACAAATTACTGACACTGCACCATCCAAAATTGCGTTCAAAAATAGATGTTGTGTACTCAGGTTGCAACGAAAAACGAAGACAACTGTACTGTACATTTGTAACAATAACAGGACCTGCTAACAGCTAAAACATTTGTAGCAATAACAGGATCTGCTAACAGCTAAAACATTTGTAACAATAACAGGATCTGCTAACAGCTAAATAATGGTCTCCGATCAACTGGAGATTGGGGTAGATGTATATATCTATTATACAAGTCTACCGTGACACCCGAGGACAAATAAATATAATCTTGTCATTGTCTCAGCACATTCTACAGCATTTCTACGACGTACAAAGACAGGGAAACTAAATCAAACGAGAAATGCCATTATAGAACGGTCAGCCTTGAATATGATTTTTTTTTAAATTGCAGTCATATGTCTTGTTTCAGAGAACAATCCTGACATTATGTTGAAAATAGCTAGAGTTTTATAAACGTATTTCTCATTCACTTGACTAGTAATGCCAATTATCAAGACTTTATATTTACATATTAAAAGAAATACGGTATGTTTTTATTTTACATTCCATTCCTATCATCTATTCACCTTTACCATCTAATGGCCTCTATCATGTTGACATGCATAATTGATAATCACAAGGCTAATGACAACAGCTTCGACCTCCCAATCCGGCTGCATGCACTCGGGCGTATACACCATTGTCTTATCTGACCGAACATCATGTTTTCGCAGTGCGGTCGCGTAGGAAACACACTTGGATGACAGAATCAGAACAGCAAAAAAATTAAGGCAATATCCAATTAAAATAACCAACGAAGTAAAATCTGACTACTTATGGATTGACCATCGATCGTGCCTACGTATGAGTAAATAGGGATATAGTTCAAACTTTACAGTGTTAGCACCGCTATATGTGTGTGTGTGTGTGTGTGTGTGTGTGTGTGTGCGTGCGTGCGTGCGTGCGTGCGTGCTTGCGTGCGTGCGTGCGTGCGTGCGTGCGTGCGTGCGTGCGTGTGTGCTGGAATTAACACGAAGTAGAACAATTAAACTAGGACACAGATCAGTGTAGGAATCTCGACATGCTTTCTTTGAATTAATGTACGATTTGGCCAGCAAAACAGAAACATTTGAAACAAATGTGACGTCGGAGCACCAGTTCCGCACCCTTTAGAAGTTTGGAGAAGTGCCCTTGTGGTTCGAAGCCTTGGAGGCAATAAATGTTCTTAAGCTGGCGATTATTTTATCGAGGATATGGTTGACGAATAACATGACTGACCAGTGAAAATGTTCATCAATATGTTGGAAAATCTTCAAAGACACCTCTGTCTTCTTTTCGACCAGACTGGCTTCAACGTTTCGTGTACTTTAAAGGCGTTGACTCAGATGGTAGCCACGTCTCTGTGAGTTTATTGTCAGAATATCGCATTAAATTGATAGGCATGGTTTGAAAAAATCGCTTTCATATGTTACCTGGTGTTTTGTGCTACATATCTTGCGTACGCAATCGCACAAAAACCTAGCGGCATTGAAGCGAAGTAACGACAAAGGACGAGCGTAGATGCGCAGTTAATTGTGATGTAGATGTAGGTCACTCGAAGCACGCCGTGACGCAGGCGTTGACGGTGCATCGCTGTCACTCGTCGTCTGTTCACAGTTGATTTTGCGTAGACACTACTTGCAGGCATAACTACTCTCTTCCTACTGAACACAATGATTATACTAACATACGTCATGCTAATTAACTAACTAAATAAGTTACATTTACAGAAGTTATACTAACGTAATATTTGTGTGCGTGCGTGTGTGCGTGCGTGATCGTGTGCGTGTGCGTGTGTGCGGTGTGGTGTGCTGAGTTCGTGTGCGTGCTTGCATGTATGTTAATGTGTTGCATGTGTTAATGTTCTTCACAAATTTAGTAGAGAACTACATGTGCTGTAATAATTAAACAAGGATATTATCCATAAAGGCAGCAGTTGATACAAAAGGGTCGGGAGAACAGGCGAACCTAAAATATGATGTTCTTAAATGTGAGGTTCTCGTTGCACGCATCATGGATGAGCATATCAAGTCCCTCTTCCGCTATCGACCAGGCAAACCGTCTTCTGCCAAATCCTGACACCGCCCCTGAAACGGTACGACTCACTGCAACTAAAAAGAAGCTGAACTCCGCCCCATAACAAGTGCCGTGTAATCAATGGGCCTCTGTGATAGTATTTTCCACTTTTACACACTCCGCTGCATCAGAAAGGAAGCAACTACGTAGATTCATGTACGCTTGATTCATGTACGCGTCACATTCGTGCTTTGAATGCTAATACGTGACATTGATAATTTGCTAATTTACCAAACTTCCTGACGCGGAACACGGCGGAACACTGCGGAACACGGCGGAACACGGCAGACATGTTGCAATGCACTGTGTCGAATTGTTGGCAGGATTCATTGTGTCACATTAGTAGTGGAAGAAACAGTGTTCTTCTTCTTCTGTTGACCTGGACGCTGTCAGTGGTTTTCTGGTTTTCACATTATTCAAGAAAAACCGACGAAAGATAATGAAAAGACAATTATACGGCTTGGTGAAGTTGGTGTGGCAAGTCAAATGATGTCACAAAATAAATGCTGTTTTACCAATGCGACGTCTGGTCAAGTTCAGTTAACATCTTGTTCGTAAGTACAACGTAGATCTAACATTTCTATTCCCATTAACTACAACGTAGATCTAACATTTCTATTCCCATTAACTACAACGTAGATCTAACATTTATATTCCCATTAACTACAACGTAGATCTAACATTTCTATTCCCATTAACTACAACGTAGATCTAACATTTATATTCCCATTAACTACAACGTAGATCTAACATTTATATTCCCATTAAGTACAACGTAGATCTAACATTTCTATTCCCATTAACTACAACGTAGATCTAACATTTCTATTCCCATTAACTACAACGTAGATCTAACATTTCTATTACCATTAAGTACAACGTAGATCTAATATTTCTATTCCCATTAACTACAACGTAGATCTAACATTTCTATTACCATTAAGTACAACGTAGATCTAACATTTCTATTCCCATTAAGGCTGTAGTGAACCACAAATAGTTGTTATATTTACAGACACTCGAATAAAAAAATTTTTAAACGAACACGTGGTTTTCACAATTCTCTTCTGGGGTTTGAAAAGAGGGTTAGGGCGTACATAATCTACCGAGGATTTATGGGATGATTTCTCAAAATGTTACAGTTGAACAAATTCTCTCAAAAAGGGGTTCGTTCGAACCCCCTCCCCCCCCCGCGAACGCCTCCTGAGGACGGACATGCTCCCGAAGACAACCATTCACACATAAACCACTTGGGTTGTGGCTTTAAATCATGTGTTTTTTTGGCTTCGATAGTGTATGTTGTTGAAGCTAGTGTCACGCAAAGTACGTCCATTCTGCAACTGTTTAGCTCAGTGTACGATAGCCGCCGAACAAGTCTGCCAGCTTTACGATACTGGTTTTATGTGGCAATAGAGCCAATCTTATCTGAAATAATATTTTTTTTATCGCTAGATGGCAAATATGTATTAACGTCAGGTGCACTTGGCGTCGGCTTGGTGCGCCTGCAATACAACGGTTTATGGGGATAAGTTCTGGTTGTGTTGCTGCAAATTGTTCGTCCGCTAAGATGATGTATTGTGGTATATTTAAATGCCCATATGGCTGACGTAACTTGTCAAATCAATTATGACTTCAATCAATTATTCTGGCAACTGCGCACCAAACAATCGCCTGCGCGGTCGCGTCCGAAAATGTCTACCTCCAGGACATAAGGGCGGCAACAGTTGTAAATATTAAACACATTTTTTTGTTCGTAATATACTACATTGGTAACTTATCATCATCCTAAATGCTTACAACTTACCACACAACATTTGGGACTATAATTGAGATCATGGAAAGAATGCTACATTCTGGGACAATCTGCAGTGTTGGTCTCGTGAATTTAGCTTCTAGAAATTGTTGGAACAAAAAGCTTGTTGGAGAACGTAAATAACCTGGCCAGGTTATTTACGGTTGCGGTAGGAGCCGAGTCCGACAAGTAACATATAGTGCACTCCAACGGTAGTTGTTATCACCTTAAATAAACTATAGTTATTAGTCGAGAAAAACTAAGCACGTAATGTATTTTGTTTGTGTCGTATTAGGTGGTCTCAAGTAACATTGAGAAGAGAATTAGACTCCATGCCAGGTGTTTGTGTCGTATTAGGTGGTCTCAAGTAACATTGAGAAGAGAATTAGACTCCATGCCAGGTGTTTGTGTCGTATTAGGTGGTCTCAAGTAACATTGAGAAGAGAGCAGAATTAGACTCCATGCCAGGTGTCAGAATTGGCAGAAGATGGATGAACACTCTAGATTTAACGAGATTTAACAAGATTGCCATTCCAAACAACAAGTTCCAGATGGCAAGTGGACAAGGAAGCCATTGGCTTATCGTGAGTCCAACAATTTTATCATCTATTTCTCCGATATGCTAACGACACCACGTTGATTGCAAAAAGCAAAGAGGGCATGCTACTCAAAGTCAAAGCGGAAACCGAAAAGACTGGCCTATTTCTGAATATCAAAAAGACCAACATCATTAACAAAGAGAAGATGGAAGATTGTTAACTGAGAGTTAACAATTATTGTAAATAGTCTTCTTTGTATCGATAGGTGATTGCTCCTGCAATTGAGATGGAGAAATTTGAAGAAACTTGGCTCTTGACAAAACAGGAATGGCGAACTTGAGAAAACTTGGAAGGATAAGGACGTAACAATAGCAACGAAGAAAAGACTCTTGATCGCACTGGTTGTCCAGTAGTGATGTGAGGACGCACGTCGTGGACCATCTATATAGCAGAGTGAAACGTAACGAAACGACTGCTTCGAAATATGATGCTGGAAGAGGATGCAACAGATCCCATGGACGCCTAAGAGAACAAAGAAGTCCATCATTGAAGAAATCAGTCAGTCCCTCCCACTATACGTACTAATCTTAAAACACAAGCTGTCGTACGTCGGGCACACCACGCGAGTAGAGGTCGATGAACTGGCTGACGGTAAGCGAGAGAGAAGAAGACCTAACATGAGATGGTCGAATGATATCAAAGGTACAACAAAGCTGACGACGGTTGAGAGAACCATCGTACGACGGTTGAGAGAACCATCGTACGACGGTTGAGAGAACCATCGTACGACGGTTGAGAGAACCATCGTACGACGGTTGAGAGAACCATCGTACGACGGTTGAGAGAACCATCGTACGACGGTTGAGAGAACCATCGTACGATGGTTGAGAGAACCATCGTACGACGGTTGAGAGAACCATCGTACGATGCCGGGACATCGCAGGGTAACGTAACTCGTTGCTCGAAGTCTTGAATGTTATTATGACATCATGTAATCGCGGTAACCTCCGAGGCCACTCACCCTGGTCACGTGCTACCGGAGAAGGCCCACGTTGATTGACTTGTTGTCCGGATTGTGCACCGGTATCGGGCGTATATTTCTCCGCCGTCAAATATTCTCCGCTTGGTGTATCTGCGCATGTGCGTATCTCGAAGAAGCATGGACATTGCTAGTCATAGAGCGTATATATATCCACATATATATTAATAATAATTAGCTGCACCAACGTGTGTGCATGGGGAAAATAGTTCACGACAGAAAATGCAGCTTTATCTTTAAAACCAAATTCTACGGCAGAAAGTGGAAATTCATCCATTATTTTACACTCTATGTTATAATTCATTGTTATTATATACAGTACATATTATTGTACCTATAATATGTTTATGTTATTAATAAATTGATGATCAACTACCGGCTCGCGCATGTGGAGATACACCAAGCGGATACTATTTGACGGCGGATAAATTTTAGCACGACACCGACTGTGACGAAGTCGCTGTCGATCTCAATTACAATTACCACCAATCGTAGTATGCTCGGCGGCGGGGCAGGGGCCACATCACCGAGCTTAGTTGGTGGGGTAAGACCACAGTTGACCTTCCTGTTTATTGCTTCACGATTGTAGGGTGTATTAAATTGTGATATGTGAAATTACACAATTCATATGATTTGACATAAGTACAATTGAGCAGGCATATTCACAGGTTTGCTTGTAAAGGATATTGGCTGTGACATAGTGTATATTTTTAGAGTTGAACAGGCGGAGGGATTTATGGAAATTTGTCTGCTATGGGCCACGTGGGCGCATGAATACATGGCAAGTTTTGTCTAGAATGTGAAATTGTCGAAGTGAAATAGTAATTAAGAAATAAACAATTAATTGTGCATTAATGATTCGATTACAGGTAGTCTACTACAAAAAATAATTTGTTCATGTGTAAGCGACATACATCATGTATGAAAAATGTGTTCCGTTGTCCAGAATCTATAAACTAATACGATTACTTTGGGGGCAGTCTGATAGTATTTCTTCCGAGGTACCAAGGTCAACTCGCCTCTTTCTATGTTCCTTCGCCACCTTGGACCATTGACCTCTGATCTACGATGTATTAAAAAAATACAAATCTAGAGTCATCTATGTACGTGTTTGTTGCTCGCCCGATATAGGAGTGAGGTGGAAACAGTGGACGAATTGAGTGGTGAGCCACTCTCCAGAGGGCGTCATTGTGGCTTCTTTGCAGGAACAAATCGGCTTCGGCAACGGGAAAACACCTGCATGCCGTAATTGGCAATAGCATTATCTTCGCCCTTTTGCGGAAAAACGAGACGGGTGTAAGTTAGCACTATATCATTGTCATGCCTTCGAAGAGCACTACTTTCCGTTGCGTCCAAAGTACTTGACAATATCATGTGTGGAACTGGGTTACGCGCATCGATCTCCGCGAACGTGCGGAGAGAACAAACGCGCATATTCACAGTCACACCGACGTAATTTATCGGCTCACCTTACATTACACACCAGCCCGCTTCAAACTCTGCGGTTTTGAAGTAAGTAACGTAAGCGTACACCGCCTGTCCCGGTGCCTCAGTCGCGACGCCCGTCACCATGGCGACTGCCTGACAAGATGGCGTCGTGACTAAAGTAGCCCGTCTCGCAACCAACGCTTATTCCCCACACGCGCCGTCTCCGTAAAACCGGCTGCTCTGGTTTTCACCGTGGCTAGCCCGAGTGTTCCGATGACGATCTCGTAAGCGGCGTGAAATCGATACAAGCAGCTGTGAAAATAGACAAATTCGGCACCGCCGGGCTTACTACCTACGCCGTCTCTCCGGCAACTTAACATATCGATGTCGCGACGTAGCACGATGGACAAGGAGTGGAACAGTTTTTGACAGCAGCAACAAATTTGACAGCAGCTCTATTTATTGTAATAAAAACGTTGAATATTTGCATTGACGAAAGTGAACCGCGATGCGCCGTTATGATCGGCGATGCGGGTAGGATCGATGCGCCAGTGAAAGAAGGACGAACGCAAATTGTTAATTTCACGCCCGACCGATGGACCATTCAGGATGGCGTCGGGCGCCGTGAGGCTGCGCGGGCCCGTTACGATAATGTCGGCGTTCCGTCGATTTACGGAGCGACGCTAAGCCCTCGTCGGCTGTTCGACTTACATCGATAATGGCTTGCCTTTCATGCGTTACGGACGTTCACGTTCGGTTTATTTTCTAAATGGTAGATAGCGCTACGTGTTTACTTCGTCGGCGTTTCAGGCCGCTGCAAGTTAAAGTGTGTTTATTATCGTCGTTATCTATTTTGTTGCGACATGGTCGGTGTAGATATGACAGCCTTAAGACGCTAAAGACGCTAGACGTTACAGACTAAATGCGTGTGTGCGAGCGTGCGTGCGGCTGGGCGGGCGGCCAGGCGAGCGGGCGGGTGGACGGGCGGGCGTACGTGTTTGCGTGTGCTCGTGTGTTGTCGACATAAGCATTTGTTGCATTTGACGACGGCGTGACTGCGACGTATGTGTATTAATGCAATAATGAGACGGCGTCGTGTGGGTCAATCGTAACGTAAATAATTACGATGCATGTTTGTGACGAAGTCTGCTTGTGTAATTGATTACGGTGTATGTTTGTGACTTATGGGGATGCTAGGATGTGCAAATCGTGACGACTTCTACTTGTATCAATCACGATGTTTGTCGATCGTGACGACGCGTATGTTAGTCCTGGCGAGGTACGTCTGTGTAAATCGTGACAACATCTGGCGCGATCGTGACAAGGTTTGTGGCAACTGTGCTGACGACGTAAACAATGCAGTCGGTTGCTACGTCAATTTACCGATCAACCATTGATACTGCTGTTGACCTAAACGTAGGCAGCCGAACTGAAATAACATCACGAAATTGAAAACACGAAATGCGTTTCTTGAGGCTGTGTGTGGGAAATGGCTAGTGAGCCGTTGCAATAATGCAACAAAGGCGTGACACATGCGATGATGGGCTGTGCGCTCGTGCTGCGTTACCGATACTATCGGTCAAAGCGATAATGACGTCATCGGCCTTATTGGCGACGCGGCCGACAAAGACGCAGCGGCAGATCGATCCGACCAGAGAGTAATCGAGTTTCAACACATGCTCAACTAGAATACGACTCGGACAGTTCGTTTAGCTGCCAGGTTTCTGCGAACAATAATTTGTCAATTGCTGTAGCTAAATATACTCTCTAGAGGATTTTTTTGCGGTTTTCGCAATGATTAATGTGATGATCAGGCAACACCTGTCGTACTTTTATATGTAATTTCAACTTGGAGATCGCTGTTTCATTTTATATTATATTTGTCGCGATCGCATAGTGACCACGTGTCAAATTCGCACAATGAAATAACAAAGTCGATATTTATGACGACCATAACGGTGACAAGAACTATTGGACAACAAGAAAAACAATAACGAAAACAATGGCAACGCCGATCGGGCGACGGCAGTGACATTGACAATGACATCAATGGTGGGTAATAATTACGGCGACCTCCAAAGCAGACGCTCGAGGTCGGCAGATTGACGGCAGCCGGACGCCGGTCGACAAAGCTCGGCCGAATACGAAATGATCGCCCGCGGCTGAACTCGAGACACTCGCCGCAGTTTCCGCCCGGCAGGTTACCGAATGGGAGCACACGATCGGTTGCTAGGCAATCGCACACTATACTACAAGCGCACGACCAGCTAACAGGTCACCGAAGATAGGCCGAGAAATGGCTCGTATAGGGATCATGGTGATGATATTCCCGAATAACCAGTACCCATGGGGTAGGCGTTTAGAAATAGTTTGCGAAAACTGCCAGTTTGCGACAGGGTGAAAAGAGTTAAACGTGTGTGATCAGACTGTTTTATTTGTTCTACTGTCACGCACATTTTATTTCCATCGTTGCTACACGAAAGCGACGAACACTCAACAGGTTACATACTACAAGGGTTCGACTTTTACTTTGATAGTTATGCAACGTTTGTATTAATAGTTGTTTGTGTATTTACTTTTTTAAATAGAATAAGCATCGTCGTCATCGTCGTCACCGTCGTCGCCGTCGTCACCGTCGTCACCGTCGTCGCCGCTGTCACCGTCGTCGCCGTCGTCACCGTCGTCGCCGTCGTCACCGTTGTCGCCGCCGTCGCTATCCCATGTCAATGTTTATAATATTGCAGGATACTTAGTGCTGTAAAGGTGTGTAGTAATACTATAACACACTTAGGAATGCATATATAAAATCGTGTTTGTTATTTTCCGGCAAATGCATTAAAACGTTACAATAGACATATGACTTCAGACTGTATATTATTTTCCCAGTGTTCGCTCGTGAATAGACCCATCAGGCGGCATACCATGAATAGGCCCATGAGGCGACATACCATGAATAGGCACATGAGGTGATATACCATGAATAGATCCATCAGGCGGTATACCATGCTGGCGGTATACCATGAATAGGCCCATCTGGCGGCATACCACGAATAGACTCATCAGGCGGCATACTATGAATACGCCTATAAGGCGGCATACCATGAATAGACCCATCAGGTTGCATACCATGAATAGGCCCATCTGGCGGTGTACCATGAATAGGCTCATCTGGCGGTATACCATGAATAGGCTCATCTGGCAGTATACCATGAATAGGCTCATCTGGCGACATACTATGAATATACCCACCAGGTGCCATACCATGAATAGACCCATCAGGCGGTATACCATGAATAGACTCATCAGGCGGCATACCATGAATATACTCATCAGGCGGCATATCATGAATACGCCTATCAGGCGGCATACCATGAATAGACCCATCAAGCGGCATACCATGAATAGACCCATCAGGCGGCATACCATTTGCTCAGGCCATAATGGGCGGTGGTGTTCCGTCGCTTTGGCGAAAAAATCTTTTTCGATAACGTAACCTCACATATTTTAGGCATATGTAATCAATCTTGGGTATATATAATCTCGCCCAATTTAAGACCTTGCTGGCTGGAGAAGATTAGTTGCCGCCTAATGCACCAACGAGAGCGAAGAGGATTAACTGACTGACTGATTGAATCGCAGACAATTATTTTAGTATGAATTACGATTTTCTTCAACCACAACTATTTTTATTACTTCCTCAACATTTCGACTGCCATCGGCAGCCTTCATCGGGAATTCTAGGACGGCAAGTTCTTCCTCTACTCACCAGTTGTATTGGTAAGCACGCCGTCCCAAACGTGGCTCAATCTATATCCCCAATCGTATCGATTCATGACTGGAGTTATCTTTCGGATTCATCTGGCCTCTTTGACCCATCTTGCGTTTCTCTTACACTCTCCGTCAATCACTTTTGCCCCCTCCCAGTCTATGATGCTACTGTTCCTGTCTGCGTGGTCTGTTATTGCAGATTTATCTTCTATCACCGCTGACACTCTGTTCTGTTCCCTGGTAAATCATCTGTTAGTGATGTTTTCAACCTCTTTCTGGTGTCCTTCTAATCTTGGTCCAACTGTTCAGCCTGTTTCGTCAATATATGTGTGGTTATATATATATATATATATATATATATATATATATATATATATATATATATATATATATATATATATATATATATATATATATATATATATATATACTATACTTATTATTAGTCCTCTTCGTGCCCGGTGGCACATAAGGCATCAACAAGAGAGCGCCACTGCTGTCGGTCTGCAGCCCATTTGGTGATGGTGTTCCATGTCAGGCCGCATTCTTTCATCTCCTTCTCCACTGTTCGTCTCTATGTTTCTTTTAGGCGACCACGTCCCCTTTTTCCATCTGCTGTCCAGCGTAAGGCTGTCTTGGGCAGTGCGCCAGGTGGCATTTGGCACACGTGTCCAAGCCATCTCCATCTTCTCTTCTTTATCTGTGTGGCCAAGGATGTTGCATTTGTTTTGCGGTGCAGCTCTTCATTAGTGATAGTGTTGGGCCAAAATACTCCTATGATCATCCGTAGACACTTGTTTTGGAAGGTCTCAAGCTTGTGTGCTAGCTTGGCTGTCAGTTTCCAGCACTCGGAGCCGTAGAGAAGTACACTGAGAACATTGCTATTGTATAGTCCCAGTTTTGTTTCCAATCTCAGTTGCTTGGATTTTCAGATGGGCTTCAGCATAGCGAAGGTCTGACTTGCCTTTCTGATCCTAGCCGTGGCATCTTTTGCAGAGTCTCCATCTGTTGTGATTTTGCTTCCCAGGTATGCAAAGTCCTGAACGTCTTCCAAAGCCTCACTGTTGTTTATGTTGTTTATGGTTATGGGGTTATCTGTCTTGTTGTTGATCCTCATCAGTTTGTTTTTTGCTGTGTTGAGCTTTTAACCCAATATGTGGTGCTGTTCTTGTGAGTTTGTCCATCTTTTCTTGCATGTCCTTGTGCCTGTTAGACAACAGTCCAATGTCATCTGCATAGTCCAGGTCTTATAAGATCGAGGTAAGTGTCCATCTGATGGCTCTGTTTCCATTTTTGGTGGTTTCTATAATCAGCCAGTCGATGGCAAGGGTGAAAAGAAATGGTGAGAGAATGCATCCCTGTTTTACTCCGGATTTTACGCTAAAGCTGTCTGACATGTGACTGTTACAGGCGACTTGACACTGGACGTCTGTGTAAAGTATTTTGATCACATTCACCATATTCTGTGGGATCCCGTAGTGACGTAGTATTCTCCACAGGGATTCTCTGTGAAGGCTGTCAAAGGCCTTTCAACGTCAATGAAGGCAATGTAGATCGTACTCTTCCATTCCGTGCTTTGTTCCAAAATCTGCCGTAGCGTGAAAATGTGGTCGATGCATGACTTTCCTCTTCTGAAACCGGCTTGTTCCTGGCGGAGGATTGTATCAGTAGCTGCTGATATTCTCTTCAGGATTATGCGGCTGAAAATCTTGCATGTCATTGATAACAAGGTTATGCCCCGCCAGTTGTTACAGTTCCCCAAGTCGCCTTTCTTTGGTAGCTTGATAATTGTGCCTGTCTTCCAATCATCTGGTGTGTCTTCTTCATCCCATATTCTCTGGAAGATCTGGCAGAGGATTCTGGGTGTTTCTTGTTCATCTGCTTTCAGCATTTCTGCGCAGACGCTGTCGCTTCCTGGTGCTTTTCCATTCTTCTGGGCTTTAATGGCCTTTCTGACTTCTGCTTCTGTGATTTGGTCGAGGTTGATTTCAAGGTCATCTGCTGCTTCCAGGATGTCTGCAAGTCTGGGTGGATCTGCACGATTTAGAACCAGTTGGAAATGCTCCTTCATCTCTATCTCTCTCTCTCTCTCTCTCTCTCTCTCTTCTCTATATCTCTCTCTATATATATATATATATATATATATATATATATATATATATATATATATATATATATATGTATATATATATATATATATATATATATACCAACTTGATGAACATTTTCAAGAATTATTTTAGTGCTCCATAATACAAACACAACTGGTTAACAGTGCACTAAAGCGATTCCTTCAAATATAAACACAACTGGTTAACAGTGCACTAAAGCCATTCCTTCAAATATAAACACAACTGGTTAACAGTGCACTAAATCGATTCCTTCAAATATAAACACAACTCGTTAATAGTGCACTAAAGCGATTCCTTCAAATATAAACACAACTGGTTAACAGTGCACTAAAGCGATTCCTTCAAATATAAGCACAACTGGTTAACAGTGCACTAAAGCGATTCCTTCAAATATAAACACAACTCGTTAATAGTGCACTAAAGCGATTCCTTCAAATATAAACACAACTGGTTAACAGTGCACTAAAGCGATTCCTTCAAATATAAACACAACTCGTTAATAGTGCACTAAAGCGATTCCTTCAAATATAAGCACAACTCGTTAATAGTGCACTAAAGCGATTCCTTCAAATATAAACACAACTGGTTAACAGTGCACTAAATCGATTCCTTCAAATATAAACACAACTCGTTAATAGTGCACTAAAGCGATTCCTTCAAATATAAACACAACTGGTTAACAGTGCACTAAAGCGATTCCTTCAAATATAAGCACAACTGGTTAACAGTGCACTAAAGCGATTCCTTCAAATATAAACACAACTGGTTAACAGTGCACTAAAGCGATTCCTTCAAATAGATTTTGTTACAAAATGGTCGGCGCATCGACGAAATAAACATGCTGTAAATCGGTAGATTTATGTAGAGCGAAGTCGTTAAAACACGGTCGCGTACATCGAGGACAGTCGAGCAGCAATGAAAGGCGACGTTTGTTTTTTATGCTAAGCTTATGAATGTAAGTTTCGTCCCAAAATGCCCAGTGTCCAAGTATTGGTATCCGCCCGACACCTGGCCCCCTTACGGGACACATACACATAATATATTCAGCTGAGAAGGCGCTGTTGATATGAATCGACACAAATAGTGCGCACTGCTGATCTCGCACTAAGCCAATTAAACACTATGGTGTCAATTATTCTGACCCCGGACGTCTTCTGGACTCTGGTTGCCAGGCATGCCCGTCTGAACACATTTATCGCTGCTGCAAAGTTCTAGGTTACGCTGACCATAAGAGAAAACTGAGGACATCGTTGCCCGGCTAACAGCAGCAGCCGCTGTTCGATGTCGTATTCTTTGTTTTGGTGTATCTATGAAAGTGTATTAACATTCTGATTCGTGCTCGGGGTCAACCAGTTGTTAGTTTTGTCTTAGTTTATTTAAGCTTTGTGTTTATCGTAAAATCATGTTACATAGTGTAAAATATATATTATGTTGACCGGCCAAACCTCTGACCTAGTCTAGAGTTCATGGTCAATATTCATAAGCAAAAATCATTTAGCGATTGCTATTTACTTATTTTAATAAATTTTCACAACTGACGTATTTATGCGTTATGACACGCCGAAGTAGCGGAGAGCGGCTATAAATATTCAGCGAACGAGCAGAATTGGCAGGATTCAAGAATGACTACGTTCACGTGTCGATTCATGAGTCGAGCGCACATTTTTTTTGCCTTGTTATTTTCGTCGTCGCCGCCGGCGTAACAAGGGCGAGACACACTCGTGTGTTAAACGTTAGACGGACTCTCAAAAAGTATTGCATTTTGTGGAAATAAATATCGTCGTCGTTAGCATCGCTGTCGTCGCCGTCAGTGTCATTGACTTCACCAATGTCGTCGTTACCATCGCTGTCTTCGCCGTCAGTGTTTTTGACGTCACCAAGGTCGTCGTTACCATGATGTCGCCGTCGTTGACGTCGCCGTCGTTGACGCCGTCGTCGTTGATGTCGTCGTTGACGACGCCGTCGTTGACGTCGTCGTCGTTGATGTCGCCGTCGTTGATGTCACTGTCGTTGATGTCGCCGTCGTTGATGTCGCCGTCTTTGACGTCGCCGTCGTTGATGTCGTCGTCGTTCATGTCGCCATCGTTGAGGTCATCGTCGTTGATGTCGCCGTCGTTGATGTCGTCGTTGATGTCGCCGTCGTTGATGTCGCCGTCGTTGAGGTCGTCGTCGTTGACGTCGTCGTCGTTGATGTCGTCGTTAATGTCGCCGTCGTTAATGTCGCCGTCGTTGACGTCGTCATCATTGATGTCGTCGTTGACGTCGTCGTCGTTGATATCGTCGTCGTTGATGTCGCCGTCGTTGATGTCGTCGTCGTTGATGTCGCCGTCGTTGATGTTGCCGTCGTTGATGCCGCCGTCGTTGATGTCGTCGTCGTTGATGTCGCCATCCTTGATGTCGCCGTCCTTGATGTCGTCTTCGTTGATGTCGCAGTCGTTGATGCCGTGGTCGTTGATGCCGCCGTCGTTGATGTCGCCGTCGTTGTTGTCGCTGTCGTTGATATCGCCTTCGTTGATGTCGTCGTTGATGTCGCCGTCCTTGATGTCGTCTTCGTTGATGTCGTCGTTGATGTCGCCGTCGTTCATGTTGCCGTCGTTCATGTCGCTGTTGTTCATGTCGCCATCGTTCATGTCGCCGTATTTCATGTCGCCGTCGTTCATGTCGCCGTCGTCCATGTCGTCGTCGTTCATGTCGCCGTCGTTCATGTCGCCGTCGTTCATGCCGCCGTCGTTCATGTCGCCGTCGTTCAGGTCGCCGTCGTTCATGTCGCCGTATTTCATGTCGCCGTCGTTCAGGTCGCCGTCGTTCATGTCGCCGTCGTTCATGTCGCCGTCGTTCAGGTCGCCGTCGTTCATGTCGCCGTCGTTCATATCGCCGTCGTTCAGGTCGCCGTCGTTCAGGTCGCCGTCGTTCATGTCGTTGACGTCGTCGTCGTTGATGTCGTCGTTGATGTCGCCGTCGTTGATGTCGTCGTTAATGTCGCCGTCGTTAATGTCGCCGTCGTTGACGTCGTCATCATTGATGTCGTCGTTGACGTCGTCGTCGTTGATGTCGTCGTCGTTGATGTCGCAGTCGTTGATGTCGTCGTCGTTGATGTCGTCGTCGTTGATGTCGCCGTCGTTGATGTTGCCGTCGTTGATGCCGCCGTCGTTGATGTCGTCGTCGTTGATGTCGTCGTCGTTGATGTCGCCATCCTTGATGTCGCCGTCCTTGATGTCGTCTTCGTTGATGTCGCAGTCGTTGATGCCGTGGTCGTTGATGCCGCCGTCGTTGATGTCGCCGTCGTTGTTATCGCCTTCGTTAATGTCGTCGTTGATGTCGCCGTCCTTGATGTCGTCTTCGTTGATGTCGTCGTTGATGTCGCCGTCGTTCATGTTGCCGTCGTTCATGTCGCTGTTGTTCATGTCGCCATCGTTCATGTCGCCGTATTTCATGTCGCCGTCGTTCATGTCGCCGTCGTCCATGTCGTCGTCGTTCATGTCGCCGTCGTTCATGTCGCCGTCGTTCATGCCGCCGTCGTTCATGTCGCCGTCGTTCAGGTCGCCGTCGTTCATGTCGCCGTATTTCATGTCGCCGTCGTTCAGGTCGCCGTCGTTCATGTCGCCGTCGTTCATGTCGCCGTCGTTCAGGTCGCCGTCGTTCATGTCGCCGTCGTTCATATCGCCGTCGTTCAGGTCGCCGTCGTTCAGGTCGCCGTCGTTCATGTTGCCGTCGTTCAGGTCACCGTCGTTCAGGTCGCCGTCGTTCATGTCGCCGTCGTTCATGTCGCCGTCGTTCATGTCGTCGTCGTTCATGTCGCCGTCGTTCATGTCGCCGTCGTTCAGGTCGCCGTCGTTCAGGTCGCCGTCGTTCATGTCGCCGTCGTTCATGTCGCCGTCGTTCAGGTCGCCGTCGTTCATGTTGTTCATGTCGCCGTCGTTCATGTCGCTGTCGTTCATGTAGCCGTTGACGTCGTCGTGGAATCTCAATTTAATTACTGCGCATTAAATAGAAAGCTGGTTGGTTAAGGTAAAAAACTAAATATATAAGTCAAACCAATACGGATTAATTCCAACTAATTTCAAATTACCATTAGAACAGAACAATTAATCATTTGAACTTTGTTGCAGCGTTTGAATACAACTGCAATGAATACAGCTACAAACAGGCTTCTCATTAATGTTTTTTATTTGAGATTGATGAATATTATTGAAGCACGTGTAGACCCTCCCTACGACAACATTTTAACACACACAAAAATGGTTTAAAAAGTAAAGAAAACACGTTTGTCTCAAAAAATATCCGAGCATCCCGCGTTGGACAACATGTGACGTAACTATGTGTGACAACACAATGACATTCCATTGGTAGAGGGTGCGCCGTCCCGTTAGCAGTCTATTTTAAGAGATTGACGCATTCGTTACTGCTCGATTTACGATACTGGTGGAATTTGCTCTTTGAAATTTGCGCGAATAATAATATTATTATCTATTAAAAAAACAAACACCAAATAGACACTGCTGACGTTGCGGTCTTTGTAGAAGTAACACATGAGTAACTCGCAAGTTGGCCGATCCGCCAAAATGTCAATGATGTTTAGAGTGAGCAATATGACGTCAGAGCACATCTTTAATCCTGAATGCTCCGACATTGTGGTTCCAAGCGAACCCGTGAATCGTATCCTTTTATCTGATGCTTGGTTGAGAATACTTCTAGGTTAAATGATGTGGACACCACTTATATTTCCCGAGTGTTAAGGCAGTTTGCGTGCTTTGCAGAACATTGACAATTGCCTAAACGAATGTGGTTTGATAGAGACAGGGGATTAAGAGGAGATCAAATAGAAGTGTTTAAAATAGTGAACGGTTATGAGGATGTTTTAAGACATTGAGAGGTTTGGAAAATATTGACAGAAACAGTTTTCTCACTTGCATAATATAGAAGAACCATAGAACGATAAGTAACGTTAGTGAAGAATCAGTGTAGATTACATATAAGAAAGTATTCATTCTCACAGAGGACGACACATGAATGAACTCGTTATCTACTGACTGTGAAATGCTAGCAGCGTAGAGGAATTCCCCCACTTCGTTTTTTCTTCAATATTTTGAAACACACTTCAAAAATAAGATTTGTTTTTATTACCCAACGCGGATACACCAATTAAACACATTATGTGCCCATGCCAATTGATAATTATAACAAATGTCAATGTTATTAGAAAAAATAAACAAATGCGCTCGGAGCGGCTTTTTTTGTGGGGTGCCCCTGAACCGCCCGCTTGCTTTCCTCAGAGCTCGCCTACGTAGCCATGGTTACAAACTTACAGTCGCACACAACATTACAGCATTTAGCTGTCATTAAAGGCAACAGTTGCAAAAATTGTATATGTAAACTAATGAGATGTTTGGTTACACAGTCACCGACTCTACTACTAGAGTAGACAAAGGTCACACATATTTGTCATTAGACATTCCACCTTTCTCACGATACCTCTGGCAACATCCTGGTCTTTGAAGCCAAACCTCAGTGGGTCTGTGTACAACTCGTTGTCGCTGTAGTAAAACGAACCTGAGATGCACCGCCCATTTTAGGCAACTGGCTGGTGTGTGTTTTGGGATGTGACGTGGTACGATTTGTAGAATGTGACCAGTAATATTAAATCGGTCATTTAAAAAGTGGACTACGAAATAAAATTCCGATAACGTGCGAATGTTTAGTGATAAAATGTCACTACTAATAAAGTTGTCGCAAGAATACATGCACACTATTAACCACACTTCCAAGACGTAACAGAACCTTTAAAATCAAACACGGTAAAAAACTGACTTCGTCCTCGAAAACGGTTGTGTTTCAGAATTCAATTGTTATAACATGTGATTTAAATAGTGACGCCTAAAGAATGGAATTGATGACTCGAGCATGATGTTACTGTGGTCCGCCAGGGCAGTCGTGGCGCGCCTAACGAACAGGTGGGCGTGTCTACGTCGAAAGAGAAAAAAACAACTCTCCAAATGATGCATGTTTTGCTAAAGCAACTCCGGAAATGACGAGACCAGTAAAACTAGTTCAGTGTTCCGATGCTGCGACGACACATGTTTCGGCGTTAAACAAACGGACAGTTAATTAAACAATGTAACAATACAAATTGACAGACATATGTCAGAAGGACGGGTTACACATAGATGAATAATCGTTGGACTCTCGATAAGCCAATTACTTCTTTATCCCCTCGCTACCTGTGGGTTTGCTTTGGATGATCATATTAAATCTTGTTGAATCTTGTTAAATCTGGTTAAATCTACTTAAATCTGGTTCAAACCTGTTAAATCTCTTTGGCGGTTGTTCATAACTATTATGTCTTGCAGCGTCGCACCATCTATCGCAGAATGTGTTACAAACACGTGGCCGAAATGACGAAATCGATGCCTGCGCCATTCGGTCTGGAAGAAATCGTTATCAGGCGACACTGGGTAACCAATTATAATCACACGCACGCTACCGTTACACTATACGTGTCCATGTCGAAAGAGAAACACAAACAGCTCTCACAAAGAGTCAATGACGAATGTTTTGCTAAAGCAGCAGCGCAAATGACGAGAGTGTTCTAACTAATTCAATGTTTCCGACGGATAATCAGTTAGCTAAACAATATAATACAATTATTTCATTGCTGGAACACGCTAAGGTAACTGATCAAACACACGAACGCAAAGTGGACGTGTTCAGGAAGGCGCACGCGACGCCTGCTTGACGACTATTTATATCGCCACGCGCTCGTCAGTTGCCTAGCAACGGGTTGACGGGGTATTAGATTGGAATGCTGATCTATCACGCTATCGGGCCATATCGCACGGCGGGGGACACTGCGCCTATTACTGGAGTAGAAGGAAATGTGTCTTCGTTCCGTTTGTCAACAACAAAGTAGGCATAGCTTCTCAGCAAAGGGGACGTAACGTAAATAAGATTTAATTTTTTTCAATGGTGACCTTTCGTAGATCGCTAGGATATGCTCGCTTAATTTTTGTTTTTACTTTGTTTCTTCCAAATACTAAGTAAATCTCATCTAGCTGAGGACTGGTAGGGTGTTGGTGCGCAGAGGAATAAATCTTGTTTTTCACTCTTGGACTGGGTGAACCGCTAGTCGAGAGCAGTGTGTCTCCAATGTTTGAGGCCTGCACAATCTATGTGGCAAAATAATTTCATACCGGCGAAATTTATCATGTTTTTAAACAAAGAATACCCCTGCAGCAGTTTGTAGAAAGAACAGACAAGTTCCAACGTCGGTCATCAAACAGTGGTGATATACCTATTTTGTTAGAGATTTTGCAAACGATATGTTTTATTAACACAATGGTTATGTCATAGCTATTTTACTGTAAACATATTCATATCTGCCTGTAAGATGTGTAACAAAAACCCATTTCCATCTCTCTCGCTTGCGCTTGATTTAAAATATTAATATTATCTGTTTTTGCTACATATAGAAACCACTGCTGATACGACAATGGCTCGTACGTTTTAATACCTTTCCCACACCACGCTTCACACCAAGCGAGCAATACACAATTACATTAGTCAGCCATGGACCTTGAACACAAGTACTTCACATCGAATCGATCACGGAATTGATTGCAATGGAATAAGGACGAATTGTAGTCTGGGCCCTTTTGCAATTGCTGACCAACTGACCTTCACGCGCACACAGTTGCCTGCGTACGATTTCACCACGTATGTTTTGTGTAATACCCACCCAGTCGGCCACTCACTGTCAACAACAAAACGTTGTAACGACAAATACGGAGATACGTCAGGCGTGTATTTATAGCTGGTAGCATATTCCTTTAATACGACGTGCGTACAAATGTGTATGGCATACTATCAGACAGGCGCACAGGGGGTCGTTTAATAGTCGATGGCTCTTTATGCGTTGTATTTCTCTGCCTGATTGAACGGTTGCCTTTATTTATGGTTATGCCTGCCTCTCGTTACATTTCCTGTTCGTGTATGTATCATTTGCGCGCACACTATAAAGACCTGCCAGCGAAACGTGAACGCGCGAAACTGAAGTCTTTTTACCCAGGCGTGACCTCATTTGATCTAGTGGCGTGACAGATTAAGTTAGCACTCTCGTCGGTCGTGACGTAGGCGACACCGACATACATACAGTGCGAACACCGAGCAGAAACCCGACACGGGTGATGGGACGGAGGCGACATTACATGCAGTCGTATACAAACATGTCTCCGCAAATAGACCGCTTTCGCGTTCGCACACGCACCGTTGCAAATGTCCGCGTCCAGAGTTGAACACATATATCGGAACTATTGCTTTCTCGGTTGCCGCACCAATTCCTTGACAGCCCCACTCTGTTAGCGGTAGGTCACCGTCATATGAACACTTAAGGCATTAATCCATATGTTGACAACTTTACATTGTACATCGATTTCGAGATTGCGTAACCCTTTCGTTTCGTTGCACCCATGAACTAGGGTTCCCGATGATTTGGGCCCGATAGAAGTGTTCGTAATGTTATTAACACATTGACCTATATGTGCATAGGTAAATGCGTTCACGCGTCTACGTTTCCACCTATCCACCTCGCTCAAATGTATGCACGTCAAGAAAATCAACACTAATAAGGCCGAGCAAATTACTAACGGAAGTAAATGTATTCGTTTACGAGTCTGACGTAGGATTGTGGATAATAATTTTTCAAATCTCCGTTTTTCTCCTACTTTCTAGACCATTGCATGCATTGTTTTAACATGTCTATATTGTCACAAAGCGAATATTAAATTGCTTCTTTGTGTAGCTGCATCACGCCTCATTTGTGATGTTTTCTCCATAAAAATACATCACATTTGTACTCGCGTGCAACATAGTACTTGCAACCAAGTGAACTGATCTAGTGAGTGCTACTTACAGTAATCCCCATTCAGGGGCGTATCTAGTATCCCGCCAAGGGAGGCCAAATGGGGGTGGGGGTGGGGGCAAGCTTACTCACCCATCAGTTTGCCATTTCTCCATATATTTTCCACGAAATAAAATATACAAATTAAGCCATGCCCAACTATATAAGCCACGGTCCCTACCCATGGTATGATGACCCAGTAATTACAAAGCGTGTTTGTCGGATGTCCTCGTCAACCAATGATAATATTTTATTCTGATCACTCATGAATCCGCCCAAGCAAACATGTCATTGAACTACGGCCCAGATGCATCTTCACCCACTGGCATTTCGTGTAGATGAGTTATTTTCCCCGGGGACCAAACGTTTCTGCTCTGATAAATAACAGCACTGCTAGAGGATCTCGCTTCGGCTTATCGACCGGCAAATGCACGAAACATACATATTATTTATTAACATCATTTCGTATCACTGAAAGTAGGAGCGCGTGCGGCAGCGTCAAGTGTGACAGAAAGCATTGTCAATTGGAGTGTTGACAAGAAAAAATAGTATTAAATGTAGACAATTGGCTGTTCCGCCGTTAAAATAAAATATCCGCCGATAATTTATTTGTTATTTCTGTTATTTAAAACGACGATTGAAAAACATCCGATAACTGTGTTTATATAAGCGAATGTCGTCCGTTGTACCGTGCGTAATGACTTGAGTTGAGCAGTCCGCACAAAGTTTAGTTAGTTCAACTTCTCCCAGATCACTGTTGGCCCGTAGCCAAGGTTCGCGGCCGTAAGCTGATGCAAGTTCCCATTCCCTGCTCATACGAGTGTCAGCAATAAGAGTGACAGAGCCGTATTTACATCTTTGTGAGGTAAGTCAGTGAGAACTGAAATAAAGTTTTTTAACTTTTCAGGTTGCTGTGCTAACCACCGGTTTCCCTCTACGAGTGAACACAGACGCGCACGCAATGCCCATTTTGTAAATTGTCACATACAGATACAAAACTATACTACAAAATTACGCATATCCATTGGGGCAATAATTAAACGCCAGCAGACGGGCCACAAAACCACCCAGAATGCATAAGTTAACAAAAAGGTAAATGTTTTCCAGCGGCTGGACGGTTTTCGGCGACGATTCACGACGATGAATTACTGCTATACTTTACTGCGACGGTTCACGGCGATGGTTTAATGCGACGGTTCACGGCGATGGTTTAACGCGACGGTTCACGGCGATGGTTTAACGCGACGGTTCACGGCGATGGTTTAATGCGATGGTTTACGGCGCATAACAAAGATAGTGGAACTAGAAGATACGAAGTAACATTAATGACGGATCAGTGTAGACTGGATATCAGAAATTGCTCATTCTCACAGATTACATTAGATGCATGGAACAGGTTATATACAGATTGTTTAAATGCTATCAGAGTGAATATGTTTAAAAACTAAATTGACACATATCTCAGTAGGACGGGTTACACACACACAAAAATAGTTGGATTTTCGATAATGACTTCCTTGCCATCTGGCAATCTTGTTCAATCTTGTTGAATTGTACTAAATCTTGATGGTTTCCGCCGCCGGTTTACGTAGCCGATTTATTGCGATGGTTCACGGCGATTGTTCTTGCCAGGCCACGGATTACAGAAATGGTTTAACCCTACGTCTACGGCGACCGTCTGTGGCGACGGCGACTATTCACAGCGATGTGTTATAGAAAAGGTTCACGGTGACGGATGTTGCCTACAGTTCACGGTGACGGGTGTTGCCTACAGTTCACGGTGACGGGTGTTGCTGACAGTTCACGGCAATTCCATACGACGATGATTCACGGCGATACAGTGGTTTACGCCGACGGTTTATGTCGACCGTTCCCGGCGATGGCCTGCGGAAATTGCTCACGGGGATGGCATACGGCGACGATTCATAGCGATGATTCAAGGCGATTGTGACGGTCACGGCGTTGCCGTGAGACGGTGGTTAACGGAAACGGTTCACGGTGATAGTGTATCGCGATGATTCATGGCGATGGTGGATGACAATGGCTTGCGGAGATTGCTCACGGTGATGGGTTACGGCGACGGTTCAGGGCGATGGGTTACGGCGACGGTTCAGGGTGATGGTTTGCGGCAACGGTTCACGTCGGTGGTGGACGAGGTGGACGACAACGGTTTATGGAGACGGTTTACGGCGACGGTTTCTGTCGACGGTTCACGATCTTGGTGTGAGACGGTGGTTCACGGCGTGAAACAGTGGCGGAGAACGGCGATGATTCAAGGCGATGGATTAAGGTTATGGTTCACGACGAAGATTTAGGGTTATAATTCACAGGAACGACTTACGGAGACTGTTTATGACGAACGTTTAGGGTGGCGGTTTTTATATATATATATATATATATATATATATATATATATATATATATATATATATCGTGGGCGACGGCGATTGTTTGTGGCGACGATTTACCAAAGGTTCATATCGATGGATTGCGGCGATGCTTCAAGCCGATGAATTACTGTTATGTTTCACTGCGACGGTTTAGGTTGATGGTTCAAGGCGATGGATTAAGGTTATGGTTCACGACGAAGATTTAGGGTTATAATTCACAGGAACGACTTACGGAGACTGTTTATGACGAACGTTTAGGGTGGCGGTTTATATATATATATATATATATATATATATATATATATATATATATATATATATATATATATATATATATATATATATATATATATATATATATATATATATATATATATATATATATATATATATATATATATATATATATATATATATATATATATATATATATATATATATATATATATATATATATATATATATATATATATATATATATATCGTGGGCGACGGCGATTGTTTGTGGCGACGATTTACCAAAGGTTCATATCGATGGATTGCGGCGATGCTTCAAGCCAATGAATTACTGTTATGTTTCACTGTTTAGGTTGATGGTTTATGGTGACAATTTACGGCAAAGGTTTAGGACGTACGGCAGTGACTTACGATATATTAAGGCTTACGGTTTACGACGACGGTTCACAGCGACGGTTTACGGAAATGTTTCACGGATATGGTTCACGGAGATGGTTCACGGAGATGGTTCCGGGAGACAGTTCACGGAGATCGTTCACGGAGATGGTGTACGTATATGTTTTACGGAGATGGCTCACGGAGGTGACACACGCAGATGGTTCAAGGAGACGGTTCACGGAGATGGTTCATGGAGATGGTGCCCCGTCTCAAAGATTTCTTGAACCCAGAAATAATTATGAAGGGGAATGGGGGCGATGGTTTACGGAAACAGTTTACAGTAACGGTTTAGAGAAACAGTTCAAGGCTGCGGTTTACGGCGATGGTTCATGTCGATGGTACACGACGATAGTTTACATCGATGGTTTACAGAAACAGTTCAAGGTCGCGGTTTACTGCGATGGTTTATGACGATGGTACACGACGATAGTTTATAGTGATGGTTTACAGAAACAATTCAAGGCCACGGTTTACGGCGATGGTTCACTGCGATGGTTTACGGCGATGGTCTACGGCAACATTTTACAGCGACGGTGCATGACGAAGCTTTACGACGACGTTTCACTGCGATGGTTCTCGACGTAGGTTTATGGCGATGGTTTGCGATCATGGTCTACAGCGACGGTTCACGATGTGATGGTTTGTGATTATGGTCTACGGCGACCGTTCACCATGCGATGGTTTGTGATAATGGTCAACGGCGACGGTTTATGTTGTGATGGTTTGCGATCATGGTCTATGGCGACGGTTCACGATGCGACGGTTTGTGATTATGGTCTACGACGACCATTCACGATGCGATGGTTTGTGATCATGGTCTACGACGACGGTTTATGTTGCGATGGTTTGCGATCATGGTCTACGGCGACCATTCACGATGCGATGGTTTGCGATCATGGTCTACGACGACGGTTTATGTTGCGATGGTTTGTGATTATGGTCTACGACGATGGTTCACGATGCGATGGTTTGTGATTATGGTCTACGGCGACGGTTCACGATGCGATGGTTTGTGATTATGGTCTACGGCGACGGTTTACGATGCGATGGTTTGCGATCATGGTCCACGGCGACGGTTCACGATGCGATGGTTTGCGATCATGGTCTACAGCGACGGTTCACGATGCGATGGTTTGCGATCATGGTCTACAGCGACGGTTCACGATGCGATGGTTTGTGATTATGGTCTACGGCGACGGTTCACGATGCGATGGTTTGTGATTATGGTCTACGGCGACGGTTTACAATGCGATGGTTTGCGATCATGGTCTACGGCGACGGTTCACGATGGGATGGTTTGTGATCATGGTCTACGGCGACGGTTCACGATGCGATGGTTTGCGATCATGGTCTACAGCGACGGTTCACGATGTGATGGTTTGTGATTATGGTCTACGGCGACCGTTCACCATGCGATGGTTTGTGATAATGGTCTACGGCGACGGTTTATGTTGTGATGGTTTGCGATCATGGTCTATGGCGACGGTTCACGATGCGACGGTTTGTGATTATGGTCTACGACGACCATTCACGATGCGATGGTTTGTGATCATGGTCTACGACGACGGTTTATGTTGCGATGGTTTGTGATTATGGTCTACGACGACGGTTCACGATGCGATGGTTTGTGATTATGGTCTATGGCGACCGTTCACCATGCGATGGTTTGTGATTATGGTCTACGGCGACGGTTTACGATGCGATGGTTTGCGATCATGGTCTACGGCGATGGTTCACGATGGGATGGTTTGTGATCATGGTCTACGGCGACGGTTCACGATGCGATGGTTTGCGATCATGGTCTTCAGCGACGGTTCACGATGTGATGGTTTGTGATTATGGTCTACGGCGACCGTTCACCATGCGATGGTTTGTGATAATGGTCTACGGCGACGGTTTATGTTGTGATGGTTTGCGATCATGGTCTATGGCGACGGTTCACGATGCGACGGTTTGTGATTATGGTCTACGACGACCATTCACGATGCGATGGTTTGTGATCATGGTCTACGACGACGGTTTATGTTGCGATGGTTTGTGATTATGGTCTACGACGACGGTTCACGATGCGATGGTTTGTGATTATGGTCTATGGCGACCGTTCACCATGCGATGGTTTGTGACCATGGTCTACGGCGATGGTTTATGTTGCGATGGTTTGCGATCATGGTCTATGGCGACGGTTCACGATGCGATGGTTTGTGATTATGGTCTACGGCGACCATTCACGATGCGATGGTTTGTGATTATGGTCTACGACGACGGTTCACGATGCGATGGTTTGTGATTATGGTCTACGGCGACGGTTTACGATGCGATGGTTTGTGATCATGGTGTACGGCGACGATTTATGATGCGATGGTTTGCGATCATGGTCTACGACGACGGTTTATGTTGCGATGGTTTGTGATTATGGTCTACGACGACGGTTCACGATGCGATGGTTTGTGATTATGGTCTACGGTGACCATTCACGATGCGATGGTTTGTGATCATGATCTACGACGACGGTTCACGATGCGATGGTTTGTGATTATGGTCTACGTCGACGGTTCACGATGCGATGGTTTGTGATTATGGTCTACGGCGACGGTTTACGATGCGATGGTTTGCGATCATGGTCTACGGCGACGGTTCACGATGGGATGGTTTGTGATCATGGTCTACGGCGACGGTTCACGATGCGATGGTTTGCGATCATGGTCTACAGCGACGGTTCACGATGTGATGGTTTGTGATTATGGTCTACGGCGACCGTTCACCATGCGATGGTTTGTGATAATGGTCAACGGCGACGGTTTATGTTGTGATGGTTTGCGATCATGGTCTATGGCGACGGTTCACGATGCGACGGTTTGTGATTATGGTCTACGACGACCATTCACGATGCGATGGTTTGTGATCATGGTCTACGACGACGGTTTATGTTGCGATGGTTTGTGATTATGGTCTACGACGACGGTTCACGATGCGATGGTTTGTGATTATGGTCTATGGCGACCGTTCACCATGCGATGGTTTGTGACCATGGTCTACGGCGATGGTTTATGTTGCGATGGTTTGCGATCATGGTCTATGGCGACGGTTCACGATGCGATGGTTTGTGATTATGGTCTACGGCGACCATTCACGATGCGATGGTTTGTGATTATGGTCTACGACGACGGTTCACGATGCGATGGTTTGTGATTATGGTCTACGACGACGGTTTACGATGCGATGGTTTGTGATTATGGTCTACGACGACGGTTTACGATGCGATGGTCTGTGATTATGGTCTACGGCGACGGTTCACGATGCGATGGTTTGTGATTATGGTCTACGGCGACGGTTTACGATGCGATGGTTTGCGATCATGGTCTACGGCGACGGTTCACGATGCGATGGTTTGTGATCATGGTCTACGGCGACGGTTCACGATGCGATGGTTTGCGATCATGGTCTACAGCGACGGTTCACGATGCGATGGTTTATGATTATGGTCTACGGCGACCGTTCACCATGCGATGGTTTGTGATAATGGTCTACGGCGACGGTTTATGTTGCGATGGTTTGTGATTATGGTCTATGGCGACGGTTCGCGATGCGATGGTTTGTGATCATGGTGTACGGCGACGATTTATGATGCGATGGTTTGCGATCATGGTCTACGGCGACGGTTCACGATGCGATGGTTCGTGATTATGGTCTACGGCGACGGTTCAATATGCGATGGTTTGTGATCATGGTCTACGGCGACGGTTCACAGTGCGATGGTTTGTGTTTATGGTCTACGGCGACGGTTTACGGTGATGGCTTACTGACTTGGCGTGTACATTGGCACGTCTAGTGCATGGGGATTAGGCTTAGCATGTGACTATGGTGTTGTGCGGGATTTGATATCGCATAATGAGGATTATTGTACGCATAATAATAAAGTATGCGCCGTTGTAAACAAGTTTATGTGTGTGTGTGTGTGTGTGTGTGTGTGTGTGTGTGTGTGTGTGCGTGCGTGCGTGTGTGCGTGCGTGCGTGCGTGCGTGTGTGTGTGTGTGTGTTCGTGTGTGTGTGTGTGTGTGTTCGTGTGTGCGTGTGCGTGTGCGTGTGCGTGTGCGTGTGCGTGTGTGTGTGTTTTAATAATCTGGGTTTTGTATGAATATTTTTATTATGTCCAGGCCCAGCCCAAGCCCGACCCGATCCGCTCACACTAGGCCCAGGCCCGGCCCAAGCCCGATGTGTTTAAATTGTTTTCCACCCAGGCCCGGCCCGGGCCCGCAATATGTAGGCCCAGGCCCGGCCCGGCCCGCGAAATTATGTAGAGCTGCGGGCTGCGGGCCGGGCCGGGCTTGGACCTAAAGCCCGGCCCGTGCAGGGCACTAGTGTCGATCCACTGATTGTGACAACTACTCCCATCCTAGTCCAGTGGCTTCCAAAAAAATCGTGACACACTTCACTAAAGCACTATGTTGCGTTGGTCCTTAGAAAATGTTTTGGAGTAGGGTGCCCGGACTGGGTCACCTCCGTCAAGGTCACAACGTGTAATTTGTTTAGTTAGCATCATTGAAGACCCTTTATTTCGTCATGAATTTTATTTTATTTTGTTGAGAAAATTGAAAACATGTTTTGTTTCCATAATAAAGATATCTGTTTAAAATCCAAGGTGGCCGCAAGGCCGAAATTTTTTTTTTTTTATATCGGCAATAGTCCATGGGTTAGATAGGAGTACCTCCCCGTAGGGAATTTGCGCCACAATGTTCTTAGAAACTGGTGACACACTCATGTGAAATTCAATTGTTTGCCACCTGGGAAATGTAACTTCCGTGTATTATTTTGGTTTAAAACAACTAGTGTCATTAACAAAACTTTAAAGTAAGAATGGTATATGGATATAGTAGTCCATTTTATCAACTTGGATGTGTTGTCTGTCCATAACAAATGAGGTATCAATAGAAAGGTATTTGGATACTCTTCACAACGCACGGTTTTACAGCTAACATAAGAAAAGAGACGGCTTGAAAAGCGCATTCAACTACTCTCATGTGAGACAGCACAGGCGGCTGACAATATGAGGTAGACGTCAAACCGGTTGCGCCACTAGTGCTAGATACGTCCCGTCACAAAACACTACGTCGCAGCCGATTATTTAGGTCAAACCAAGATGGCCGATGTTAGCGCGACACGGAAACCCGACACTGGCCCGGCCGAGGCGAACCCCGGATGTGGGCGCGATAAATATTAATTGAATTGATGTTTGGAGCGCCGCCGAACGAATGTAGGGGACTGCTTGCCGCGCTGTCGGCGCGTGGACCAGACGAGCCCGCTCGCCAACTGTTGCTCTTTGTGTCGACGGAACGAGGCGATCGTGACACGAATAACGTCTGTAAAATCGTGAGCAGTTGCGACGAAATGAACTGTTACGTACATTCACTTAGCTCGGGTATAGTGTGTTGCTCAGATTTGAAATAGAGTTGTTTTCGTTTTGAATATCAAGGTGGCGCCCGTGCAGAATCCATAGCGACAAATTTTGGACCATTTTTGGCGGCGATTGTCATTGTGTAGTGAGCGTTACTGCCTGTTCCACCACACAATGACGGAACCGCTTCAATTCATATCCGTAAACAAGTCGTAACAACGTTGTCATCACGGCAAGAGTTATCCAACCAAACTTGGAAGTAAGCTGTATTTCAGTTATCGCATCAGTAAAGAGATGGAATGCTAAGTTGCCTCTCAGTTAAAACCGGACATTCATTTACGGCGATTGTAACTCGCGTCGATTTTTCGAAACGCAAGTGCACCAGTTAAATAAAACACAATTACGAGAGTGGTCGCATCCGCTGTATATTTTGACAACAATGACATCAACGGGGTGACCCAGCTGTGACCTCGTGTGAACATGTCACCCTTGCCATCTGTCACGACATGCAAGTGTCGTTTCGCCGGCTTGGTCATCGTTTCCCTTATGACATCTTCGTGGACCAGTGGTGATATTGACATTGACATCATCCCAACTCCTGATGGACACCCCTGATGGACACCCCTGATTGACACCCCTGATTGACACCCCTGTCAACCAATGTCAATCAATGAGATGCGTCGCTACAAAACCGCTCAGTTTGACAAAAGTGTTGCTCAATTCAATGTTGCGAATCACAAATGCGCGGAAAATGTGTCGGTTATTTATTCAATAGTGTATATATCAGACACTTCGAACATGTATATATATATATATATATATATATATATATATATATATATATATATATATATATATATATATATATATATATATATATATATATATATATATATATATATATATATATATATATACACACGAGATATTTATCGACGAGAAGTGATTTATTTGGTGCAACATTAAAATCTAGTCACGTCGTTCTCATGTGTGCCAGCGGGTACGCCGTCATATAAATAGTGTTCCGTGTGTCCACCAGGGTTTGACGTAGCCCCCCCCCCATACGGAAACCACGGGAGCCACACGAAGATGACCAGGATAAACATTACTAACTACTCGGGGTGACGGTCAGGGTCAGTTTTATTATTTCGATAGTGTTGCGTTAGCTGTATGACTGTTGTAATAGTTTCAATACTATCACTATAATATTACGATAGTATCACGGAAGAGCGAATAGCCAGAAAGACGGACTCAAGCCGTAGTTGACGGGCGGCAGTTTCGCGTAGTCTAGGACGTAGTTGATTTAAAACGCTGAACATGTGAATGAACCTGCTGTAATTTACGATTGTTAATGTTAGGTCAATACAACATAAAAGTATCTAAAATAGTTTTTAAAAATGGCATTTCTATAATTACCGCGACAGAAGTAGTCATGCTGAATTGTTTTGCGAAGTATGTATTGTTATTATCGATTCAATGTACTAAGTATTGGTACATGCTTACTAACTACTGGTCATATAACGATGGTCCCTCAGTTGACAATAATCGTGTTTATGTATAGCCTACTGTCACGTGTTTATGTATAGCCTACTGTCACGTGTTTATGTATAGCCTACTGTCACGTGTTGTGCGGCGTATAACTAAAATAAAAATATAGATGGTTTACAGGCCGAACACCTAAAACATATTTGGGACACGACAGGGACTTTGACATGACCGTAGCTGGCACAGTTCCGGTTGTTAAACGTCCCCGCAATACGTGTAAGTTGAATCTAGTTAAATCACCGCCGGTCGCAACGAAGATTATCAGAAACTCATTAATATGAGACAATATAATGATATGTAATATAATTTGAACATACCGTTGATTAGACAACATTAACGACTTGTCTGCTAGTGTTAGAGATTGACGTTTAATATTAACGATTTCCCACAAATTAGTGCGACGTCAACATTAGATTAACTAATTTTGACGTTACACTAATAGCGTTACGTCAAAATACAATAATTCTGAATTCTGTTTACATATAAAGAAACGTACATGTTTACATATAAAGAAACGTACATTTTTTACATAAAAAGAAACCTACATGTTTACGTATAAAGAAACCTATATGTTTATATATAAAGAAACCTACATGTTTACATATACAGAAACCTACATGTTTACATATAAAGAAACCTACATGTTTACATATAAAGAAACCTACATGTTTACATATAAAGTAACCTACATGTTTACATATAAAGAAACCTGCATGTTTAGGTATAAAGAAACCGTATGTAAGCAAACTCGGAATCTATGTTCATAATTCATTTACACTTATTTATTTTTTCTTAATAATTACTGGCGCGCATTGGTATAAGAAACATCTACATTCGTACTTTTGATTGTAGAATAAACATCACCGTTTAAGAATGTTGACGTAATCTACGCGGTTAAAAGGAGGGTCGAAGGTCGGAGAATAACCGCGTGACGACGCGTTGACACTGCATTCGTCACCAGAATAAAACTCGGCGTGAGATAAGTGTTAGAAGCACGCACAGTGAGTACACGAACGTTAAGTGTTTTTGTTTTGTAGAAGAGCTTGACTATTAAACCGCAATTGAAATCGCACGACAAACAGTGATAAAAAGCAACACAAGAGTAACGCTTTAATTAAATGTTGTTTTTTTTCAGTCTTCACCAAAGAATGATTATGAAATATCAAGCAAATTGTACGAATCAATCAGCAATCGTGCGCACTTTCCACACATTCACACGCACTTAATCACTCTCCGTAAAATGACAGTAACGCCGAGTATCTCGTAGCAGAAACTCGCCTATTCCGCCAGCCAAAAGCGCAACTTTGACAAGTAGGAACAACATTTCAGCTAACGGCATATCGTGAATACATTCGTCCGAGCGAGCCGCCGGCACATCCTGCTCTCGCCGATCAGCCGCGAGATAATGCGCTCCCGCTGTAAATATCGAATTACGCGGAAAGCTCGCGCGGAAGCGTTGCACTGTACACTCTCTTGGAGCGGCCAACAGTCGCCTTTCGTCCCAGAAGCACAACACAGTACAACCAACGAGGCAACGGAATCCGGGGAATTTCAACATAACTACGACGGCGAAGTATGCATGCGCACTGCCCAGCAACACGCTATTCACTACGTGCGACGTTCCACAAATTCCTAACTCCCCGCACATAGCCTCACTTTACACGCGTACGATCTGTCTTAGATTCACAAAGATATGGTCAATATGAAGCATTAACGTAGATCACGAAAACAAGAGTTTTGGAGGATTGTTTCTAGGAAGTAAAATTCGCTGAACGTGAAAAGTAAGCTTTGTACGTAAGATTCGTAAAACTAAACACATATGTTCGCACAAAACCGAACGTTGAGAACAAATGCATACCTTAATTGTGGCTTTGTGACTTGAAATATTTTTTTTCCAGAAATGTTCTTCGACATTTTACAAAGGAGTATTTTCGCATAACATAACGAAAGGCATCATCATCTTGCGCGAGTTGGATTACTCATACGCGCTCTCTTCAAATCGCTCCACTCTCTTCCAGCAACCAGCGCCAGCACATTGTCCTTGTTGATGTTTCTGACACGCAGGTCTCCCCGTATCAGTCTGTTCCAGGGTCCGTCATCACTGAGTGCTGTTATCAATTGTGCTTGCAGTGGATCTTCTTTCATACGGAGGTAGTGTCCCATCCAGCGTATCCGTATGTGGGCTTGCAGCGACACCGAACACCTCCGCACGGCTGATGGTCCTCGATTGGATTTGGAGAGCCTCGCTCTATCCTGGTGACACGGCGCAGACAGCGTTAAATAAATCCTTCTACCGCATATGTGTTGTTCTTACGCGTGTACAGCAGCACAGGCACCATGTACAGCAGCACAGGCACAACTAGCGACCGGAACAAGCCCGACTTCAGCTTCAACGGCACTATGCTGGAATCCCATACTTTGCCCAGTGTGGCAAACACCGGCCATTCCAATCCGCCGCCGGACATCCTTCGTGGCGTCCCCATCTCGAATGATGTTACTACCGAGGTACACAAATTCCGCCACTGGCTGAACAGCTGTGCCATCCGCAGCCTCCAGTTTCACTGGAGTCACACCTTGGATCTCCCCTTTCCGCCGTGCCACCCTCTCCTGGCCTGCCTACGTTACTGGGATGCACCACCGGCTTGCAGTGTGACTGTGGAGCGCCTGCAAGGTCCACAACACCTGTCCACAAGCATCACAACGGTGCGTGTTCTTCTCCTGGTCCACACACTCCCTGTGACCTCGTTTGATGACTCTGTGTGCATCGCCATCACCATCGCCATCGCCATCACGTAGCCAACCGCCTGCCTTAACCGCAACTGGTGTCAGCTCCATCGTCGTCGTACAGTAACAGATGTGTGGGTCGGACAGCCCCGAGACTATCAGTGTCAGGCATCGTTCCTGCTCCTCGTCGATAACCACGGATCGGGCCTCCCAGTCAACAACCCAGCCCTCGTAGCGACCGTCATCCCACTGCTCAACCACGCGTTCACGCTGCGCCTCGGCCCTCTGCACAACTGCAGCTTGTTCACCACTCACTCCCATGCTCCTGGTCTTGTTCACCACTCACTCCCATGCTCCTGGTCTTGTTCACCACTCACTCCCATGCTCCTGGTCTTGTTCACCACTCACTACCATGCTCCTGGTCCTGTTCACCACTCACTCCCATGCTCCTGGTCTTGTTCACCACTCACTACCATGCTCCTGGTCCTGTTCACCACTCACTCCCATGCTCCTGGTCTTGTTCACCATTCACTCCCATGCTCCTGGTCCTGTTCACCACTCACTCCCATGCTCCTGGTCTTGTTCACCACTCACTACCATGCTCCTGGTCCTGTTCACCACTCACTACCATGCTCCTGGTCTTGTTCACCACTCACTACCATGCTCCTGGTCCTGTTCACCACTCACTCCCATGCTCCTGGTCTTGTTCACCATTCACTCCCATGCTCCTGGTCTTGTTCACCATTCACTCCCATGCTCCTGGTCTTGTTCACCATTCACTCCCATGCTCCTGGTCTTGTTCACCACTCACTACCATGCTCCTGGTCTTGTTCACCACTCACTACCATGCTCCTGGTCCTGTTCACCACTCACTCCCATGCTCCTGGTCCTGTTCACCACTCACTCCCATGCTCCTGGTCTTGTTCACCACTCACTCCCATGCTCCTGGTCTTGTTCACCACTCACTACCATGCTCCTGGTCCTGTTCACCACTCACTCCCATGCTCCTGGTCCTGTTCACCACTCACTCCCATGCTCCTGGTCTTGTTCACCACTCACTCCCATGCTCCTGGTCTTGTTCACCACTCACTCTCATGCTCCAGGTCTTGGCAACATTTATCTTCAGACCTACAAAAGCGCATGCTGCCTGTAATTGTATCAGTGCCTGCTGCGCCCCACGTTCACTGGTGGACATGATGACCAGGTCGTCTGCATATCCCAGCAAACAAGCAGCTGCATCCCAGCCGCTGCCACGCTACGGCATAAGCTCGCATTGCCCGGTCCAACACCAGGACGAAGACCGCTGGGCTCAATGAACAATCTTGCCTTACACCTCTGACACGTCGGAATGTTGGGGACATGAGGCCCTCTGCAGATAGTCTGACAGCCGCTGTCGATGTGTCAGACAGTCGCGAAAGGCACCGAAGAACTAACAGTTTCCGCTAAAAGGAAAATCCCTGAAACGTAAATCCATGAAACTGACGAACAATATTGCGCTACACGTTTACATGATTTGGGAGTCATGAATACGTCCAACCTTAGATTATCGATTTAAAAAACGAAAGAATAGCTATAATTTTGTGCGCGCCAAAAATTACTGCAAATTAGGTCGCGTTTATTGCATTCGAACGTATTTCGCAGCTGTTACCGTGGTCGACCGACACATAGGCGTCGACGGCCGCCAGTCGACCGACACACAGGCGTCGACGGCCGCCAGTCGACTGCCGAATGTCAACGCTTCCCTCGGGTGATCGGCGTGATGTCCGAGTGGTCTTGGTGACGCACGGATACGCCTGTTTACGAGCCGCGTATTGGTGATCACTTCCGCCTCGACGTATTGTAACGAATAGCTAAAAGTAAAAATGATGTCACAAACAATTTATTATTCTATAGAGTGTCCCACGTGTAAATCTGGAAACATGTTCATGGTGCGCTTGCGCTTGCGCTTGCAAAGCTAACAAAAGTCGTGTTGGCAGTTATCGTTTATACCTATAAAATGTTAGCCGCAGTCCGCGTTCGCGCTGAAGAGCGACTGAAGGGTGCGATAAGTGAGTTATCTGAAAAGAAGTAAACAGCTATATTTCTTGTTGGGAAGTAAACAGCGAATAGTAATTTCAGATATTCGAAAGCAGCGAGTGGTTGTTAAATTGGCCTAAAGAAATGTTCTAAAAAATGAAACAACGATTGCGTGGTGCACACAAGTTAGTGGTCATTGCATGTTTTTAGTTATTAATCTGATGCAAAGAACGAATCAGTGATTTCATGCTACGACGTTTTGTGCAGTAAGTAAACAAGCAAATATTACTAATTACGTTCGAATGATCACAACAGTAAACACAGTCATAATTATATGAAGGGAAACATAATATACTGTTAATAACACATGGCATATATCGTGTTTATTGCTGTGTTTAATGTGGTAATTACGTCAGACAATAACTACGATGTTGCAACATCATCCGTCGGACGGAATGGAACCGGCAACTTGTTCTCTCCACATTTACTTGTTTAGCATCATTGAGGCGACCTTAGCCGACTCAAGATCTACATCGATATTAAAGCAGGATATCACGCGTACAAAGAACATTGTCCATACCATATTTGCTTAACGACTGCAAAATGTGATACGATCTCAAAAAGAAATAATAAATGGCGTAAAAATTCCGCAACACAGCGACATGTTATCTTTGTTCTAAATGTCAATAGAAGAGGGTTGATTTTAGGGTTAACGGAAAGAGCTGAAGTCCGGGTGTGTTTCTTTTATACGTCCGCCGCCCATTATCCAACATCGGCGATGTGACGTAACCGACGTCAACCCGTGCGGCCTGCCAACACGTCGCTCTGACGGCGGAACAATGCCAGCAAATACGGCCGATTTATCGCACTAAACCGAATCGACAAGCGCGCCATAAATTTACGGAAATCATTGACGTCAGACGCGCCGATAGGCTACGTGGCAGCTACGGCGTTTTATCGTCGCGCGAAACCCGAGACGTCAGCTACGGCGGGGTACCGCGGCAGCCACGGAGAGCTGGCGAGTCTGCCGCGGCGTTAACGATCTACGGAAGTGGTTCGGCCGGCGCTGACCTGCAATCGAAAGGCGACATTTACGGAATCGCCGCCGCGCAGTTTCGACGACGACGACGACGCGGCTGCCGGTGCAGTGCATTGTTGCCGTGCTCAGCCTAGCGTGAAGCTGGGAGCCGTGGTGACTATCGGCGATTGCGGCCGACGAGGCTTGTTCACTCACGTGTTGTTGTAACGCGCGGCAGATTAAAGAAACATGAGAGCGGGGCGCGGCTGGCCAAGGCGAGTCTAATCGATGGTGTGGGTGCCGGGTGAACGCACGCAGTCCACTGTAAGCAGCGTCGCCGTGACATAGTTATCGCGAGTCGTTGTTGTCGCGGCGCGCTCCGTGTTTTAGATTAGGGCAGACGGCGGCCAGCAACGGTCGTTCGTTCGAATCAGCGGCTCGCGGCGGTACTGGTCGGGCGGGCGTAGAAGTAACGGCGGCGGGAAGGCCTTACGGATCGGACGGTGCGCGCGTACAACGAACGTGTACATTCGCCGCACACGACACGCGAGAGCCAAGCTGATATAAATAGCGTTGACTGAGCCGGGAAGCGAGGCGCGGGCCAGGTTGTGTCATCCGCAAACAGCGGCGAGTCGGTGCGGAGCGGCGCGCAAGGTTAGCCTTTGTTTGCGGCGCTTGCCCGCTCGCTACAGCCCCGGACTAACGGCGACGCCATTCCCGTGTCTCTGTCGACGGATACGCTCCGGCTGTTGAAACCGGGGGCGTTCTGAGTGTTGTCGCTGTTACGTTGGACGGAGCATCGTGATCTTTACGCGGACAAACCGTCGTGTGTCTTCGACGGACTCACGTCCGAGAGAGTCGTGACTCGGTCGTGTTTACGGAGACAGAGGTCAGAATGAAGGATAGGGAGGTTGCTGCCGCCGCTTCTGCGGGCGAAGGCGACACAGTCTCCGGCGACGGTGGCACAGTACTACAGGTGGAATGCGGTCTAAACAAGGCGGTCCTGCATCTGGACCGACTTTGCCAAGGAAGCAAGGGGGCGTGTATACTGTTCGAGAAAACGTGGATGACGCCGAACGAGTTCCAGGCGGCGAGTGGACGGGAGACGGCCAAGGACTGGAAGCGCTCCATCAAACACCACGACAAGAGTCTCAAGTTGCTCATCATCAAAGGCTTCTTGTTCACCGACCCAGCCGTGTGCAAGTGTGAACACTGTGTGCCATCATCGTCGGCGCCGGCGTCACCAGTGTCACCATCGTCGTCGTCTCCACCGCCCAAGGTAAGGGACACTGTTCTCGTAGTTGAGCTGAAGTCGGTCGTGTGACAGGGTCACCCGTGTGACACACGTGTATGCAGAAGCACTCGTTATGTAGGTCAAAAGGATACGTCCTTCGTTTAATCGGAAACATGTGCGATGTGTTGATGTACTGTGCTGAATTGTTTTCTCTAGCGACACGATGGCAAGCAGGACCCACGGAACAGCCAGAGAACTGTATTTTACTGCTAAACCGTGACTAATAGCGTATGTTGAGTTTCGTTGTAAGGCGATCGTATGTGGAGCATCAACAACACTGTCACTGATGTTACGAAACTCGCGGTTACTGTATTGAGTTCAGAAGTTGCGTACATCGTTTGTAACACATACGTCTTTAACTTGACATCTCCACGAGGACAACGGCGGCAACAGTCTAAGTTTAGTTGACCCGTTGGTTTAACGTTTGTTATAAGCTACGGTACATCTACGTATAGCCACGTATCAGTTTGTTTTACCACATAATAAATACAATTATAAGTTATACAACAGCAAAGAAGCGCAACATTTGAGTACGAAGCCATAAATAAGTAACCCAGCAGTCATCCATTTGTTTATTTCAATTGTAGTTATTGTTATTACAGTTGTGTTTACCCGCTTCTGAAATCAAGGTTACAATCTCACAAATTAGAAACTGATTGAAATAATTACAATATTTTATCAGGTAAAGTTGTAAGTAAAATAACAACTTTTTAGTTGAACACATTTAAGTGATAAAGTCTGATTGGTGCTTATGCATTAGTGTGTGGAATGTATATTTAATATGTTTAATAAGTTACATTGTAACCATTACCAATATTGCAATGATTGCGAAACACGATTATGATTGTCCATTGACATTGCTTTATTACGATTACAATGTTCAAATTGTAAGCGATTACAAGCTGTAATCGTTTACAATCGATTACGATTACTGTCGTAATTGAGCACAACCCAATCATTGGGGCGAATTTGATTTGGTTTAATCAAGAAAATCGACAAACATAATAACACAAAAGATAACGTTTTTTGGTAAAAACAAAAGAAATAGTAACAACAGAAAAATAGTAGTTGTCTTATTTTAGTCGTTAAACTTTGATGAAGACGGAGACATTGAGAGAGGAGCAATGTTTTTAGTCTCGCCCGTGTATTTCGGGAACATTCGATTCCGGCACGCCGACAGCGCAATTATTCGGTCAGTTGTGGTACTATCAAACACCTTAACGCTCGACCGCACTTAATCGACGACGAATCAATCGCCAAATTTTATAAAGGATCCATAGTCCAGGTAACGAGAGATTTGCGATGTACCGGATCTGATCGCACTGTTTAATCGAGCAGACGGATATCGCGACTTTCCGACATTGTAGTCTTTATAAGCAGCTTAATATGTTCATCCCCGATTCCTCGCAAGCAATATACCAATATTCAGAATACCCGACCGGTTTGGGTTTAGGGATAATTTTAAATGTATTCAATTTGGATTTCAGACAATGTTGGTAGACCAGAGCCGTGTGAGGAACTATACTTTTGTTACCGGAATAATATAGTTTATTGTCGAGCATTTTCGGCGAACCTGGGGGTTGCTCAGTTATAACGATTAAGTTGACAACCATCACGTGCAGTGCGATGATGATTCCTGGTTAGCAAACCTGAAACCATCCTCGCATACATCGCCGACACGTGACCGATTTCGTACCTGCTGTGATGGGATTGTTGCTTCAGGGGACCATCTCATTGTGAGACTGGAACGAAACCGATGTGATCGGGTCAAATTTAAAATGTCTAAACAGGTACATAAGTTGTATGGTATTATTAGGCGTGTAACAAATCTGTTTTGTAATTCGAATGAAACGAAAGAGTCCTCGATGAAAACGAGTTAATTTCCTGGAACGATGGCAAGATTTATGACTCGACTGACATTAACGTTTCTGTGACGCCGGAGGGACGTCGACGCGTAAAAGGACGCTATCGTAATGGCCCTAAGATTACGCCTTACACTAAGACGGAGCGGACAGGTCACGCTTGAGCGACAACTCGCTACGTAATAGTGCAATTTAACAGCTGGCGATTGGTGCATGACGCGGCGACTTAACCGGATCTTCAAATTAACGACAATTAAGGAATGTCGCGGCAGTAAAGAAGACGTGTGATTCCAGTTTATGATATTCCGTACTTCTGGTGGCGGCGAAAATTCAATTTGACGCAGTTTCGCTGGATGTCGTGCAGAATAAGAAAACAGCAACGCAGAAATGATGATGTATCTCTGCCAAGTGAAACACATTTTGATTAGCTGTGCAGGAACCAACGAGGCTCATATATGGGAATTTAACTGTTTGGTTATGGACCCGTCGTCGCTGGTGGGACGGATAATGATATATATATATATATATATATATATATATATATATATATATATATATATATATATATATATATATATATATATATATATATATATATATATATATATATATATATATATATATATATATATATATATATATATATATATATATATATATATATATATATGCAACGGTAGTAGTAACACTACAGCTGGTTCGCGAGGATGTGCGTCCTAGCTTACCAATGAAACTCGCTGGTCGCGAGCTGGACGTAGTTTATAGTAGTTTGGGACGTTCGCCATCAACGGGGATGACAGCCGTAACTGGCGACACAACACGTTCGATGTTCGGGCTAATGTCTCCGGTTTCCGTGGCCTGATTGCACGGCATCGCCTGCCGTCGAGATCGTATCAACGTCTAACGCCGACACAGTTACTAAATCACGCCTTCCCCGGCCAGTGCCGTCATGCGTGGCGAGGCGGAGAAAGTCGTCAACCGTGAAGACAAATACGACGCAGCTGGCGGATTCGTTAACAGCGGTAGGCCTACACTATCTCTGGTTGCAGCCGAGTATCAACGACCCGTGCCCAACAGCATGTAGCTGAGTCGGCGGCGATCCACAAGGGCTCAACGACCCGTGCCCGATATCAAGTAGCTGGGTCGGCGGCGATCAGCAGGTTTCATAATCGGATTCGCCGATGATCTTTGAAAAACTGTATTTGAGCATACGTTTGTTATAATTAATTTAATATAATTTGTTATAATAATATATCTAATTTTCAGACAAGTTTCATTTGGGTTAGAGTTTTAATTAGACGTGCAATTTTGGCGAACATTAAAAAAAATACTTACCGCAATTAGTAGTTTATACAATTTGCTCGGAAAGCGTTTTGATAAGTAACGCAAGAACAAATTGCAAGTGCATGACGTAAACAACCCAGTTAGAATACTACGATATATGTTGAAAGTTATTTAGCGGAAATGTAGTTATGTGCACTGTACAGTCTTTGGCACTAACATTCCCGAGAACAGTTCTGCAGTTGTTAAACTTCAGATAACTAAACGCACCAATGATAAACATAAGCAGGAAATTGCCAGTCGCAATGTTACCGGCTGCGTCGGAAGCTTCCGTCAGCCGTGACGAGCGCTGTTGCGTCAGCTGCTCCCGCTGACAGAAGCTCGACAGCTGCCGGGGTCGCGGGGCGGGTCGTGTTGTCGCGGGCGGGCCTTGTCTTGTGCGCCAGATAAAACCGTGTCAGCGCAGGAACGCGCTAACACAAAGCGCCAAGCAAAAACGTTGTTTACGGAAACTTTACGGGAGAGTTTCAGACCCTCCATCGCGGCGACGAAGACGGATATGCCGTAACAGCAGAGATGCTGTCATCGCGGAGGAGACGTTGTCGTAAAATCAAGGTCAACGTGATATGTGCGGCGACAAAGACAGCTTAGAATGAAAAACGTTTGGCTGAACAGCATCGCGTAGTAAATGATTGCCCAAGCGGGATGACGCACGGTTTTAAAAGATACGTGTGATCATAAACTGTATCGCCTGTGCATCGCTAGGCATCGCATTAATGACTGCATTGTTACGAATCTTACGAAATTGCGTCTGATTCTTGCGGCCCACGCGATCTACGCACGGTGTCGTTATTCTCAAACACCGAGCCGTTTATTGCGAATCAATGATCCGTGACGATGTCGTCATGGACGACCGCATGTTTGCAACTAACGAACACGTGACTGAACAGCGTGCGCTCGTTGCGTAGTAGGTCCTATTCATTATGTTGTTGACTAGCGTATGCTTTTCACGTGTCTTTCCACGTATCCGCGTTTACTGAATCGCATAGGTCGACATTATGGCGACATGTTTTATTGTTAACAACGGCGCCTCGTTGCGGTCACGAATCCATGCCATTAGGCCAAGATAACATAAACATTAGTCATTATTAACGTCGCCTGGTCGGGAACAACCACGTGACGGGTGCGATTTCATATCTGCTTCCGTATTCACACGTTCATTTACAAACAAAAACATGACACAGCATTACTAGTTTGGCTTTATTGTTAAATTGTGTCGCTCCTCAAAAATTATTTTCGAAACTGTTTTGATTAATTAATTAATTAAAATTGCCGCCTCAGTAGTTATTATTGAATATAGTTTCTGTCGTCGATTTTCCGTGTAACGTTTTAATTTTGCCGCCGCAGCCTTTTAGGGTCGAAGTGTGACCCCATTCGACGCTTTCCAGTTCTGGTGTTGTCTCGTCAGATTCCATACACATTCATCAACAACTATATGGCGGAAATCAAACTATGTACTGGCGGTCTTCAAGAGGAGAGCTCTTCTGTCGACAGTTAAATAAATATTTTGACGACGCCGTCGCCTCTTTTCACTGCGACGTAACACAGCCGGGCACGTCCAGATTCTGCGGCGATAGACACACGACATCAACGCCCGCGGCACGATGTCGTAATTGTGTCGATCACGTCGTAATGTGCACACAAAGAGGAAAGTGTTGTCAGGCAGTGTGTATAAGCAGTTCCCCATGCTCAATAAAATGTCACATTGGTTTTCTGGCATGTGGGCGATATTAGACAGTCTTTCTGTGTCATGTCGCTCGGGCAACTAGCTTCAGTAAATGAACAAGTTTTGGCTGGTAGGTTCGCGCCTCCCGTATTTACGAAGCAGATCTAGTGATTGTTATACGCGTTCATCATACAAAACGCTACGTAAGACGCCTTTGGACTGTTCGGGGAGATTGTGCTGTGTACATGTCGTTGGCGCGCTATCGGACAGACAAAGGGCAGCAGCTGACGGCCGCTGGGATGGCACCAATGGGAGGGAACGAGACGGGTAGATTAACGGGCGGCCGTGGCTAATCCGTAGACCGCGTTGCGCCGTCGAAAGAGAAAGACCGGCTCGCTAATTAGTCCGACGTCACCAGAGCTTGCTACGGCTGAGAGTGCGTGTGTCAGGTAGTACGCGCGAAATCAAATTTCGTTGACGTGCGACTTTGACATCGCTACAAAGCCCATTAGAAATGACCCGGCAGTATATTTAACGCCGAGATCCTTTAGTGTAGATTTTTTTACCGAGTCGTAAACGTTGATTCAACGATTCAAAGTGGGGTTTTTGTGTTGGGCCTGTTAAATACGTCAAGTACTACTGCTGCCCAATCCAAAACCAACAACGAAGAAGGGCAGCAATTGGTTCTTGCCTGAAGCATGCTCGTCCTACGATATCACCGGTATGCATGTCTCTCCTGGCCAGCCGTCAGCTGTTCCGTCACACCGGCATGCAGGTCTCTCATGGCTCGCCTTCTGCTGTTCCGCCACACCGGCATGCAGGTCTCTCCTGGCCCACCTTCTGCTGTTCCGTCACACCGGCATGCATGTCTCTCCTGGCCTGCCGTCTGCTGTTCCGTCACACCGGCATGCATGTCTCTCCTGGCCCGCCGTCTGCTGTTCCGTCACACCGGCATGCATGTATCTCCTGGCCTGCCGTCTGCTGTTCCGTCACACCGGCATGCATGTCTCTCCTGGCCTGCCGTCTGCTGTTCCGTCACACCGGTATGCATGTCTCTCCTGGCCTGCCGTCTGCTGTTCCGTCACACCGGCATGCATGTCTCTCCTGGCCTGCCGTCTGCTGTTCCGTCACACCGGCATGCATGTCTCTCCTGGCATGCCGTCTGCAGTTCCGTCACACCGGCATGCATGTCTCTCCTGGCCTGCCGTCTGCTGTTCCGTCACACCGGCATGCATGTCTCTCCTGGCCTGCCGTCTGCTGTTCCGTCACACCGCGGCATGCATGTCTCTCCTGGCCTGCCGTCTGCTGTTCAGTCACACCGGCATGCAGGTCTCTCCTGGCCCACCTTCTGCTGTTCCGTCACACCTGCATTCATGTCTCTCCTGGCCTGCCGTCTGCTGTTCCGTCACACCGCGGCATGCATGTCTCTCCTGGCCTGCCGTCTGCTGTTCAGTCACACCGGCATGCAGGTCTCTCCTGGCCCACCTTCTGCTGTTCCGTCACACCCGCATTCATGTCTCTCCTGGCCTGCCGTCTGCTGTTCCGTCACACCAGCATGCATGTCTCTCCTGGCCTGCCGTCTGCTGTTCAGTCACACCGGCATGCAGGTCTCTCCTGGCCTGCCGTCTGCTGTTCCGTCACACCGGCATGCATGTATCTCCTGGCCTGCCGTCTGCTGTTCCGTCACACCGGCATGCATGTATCTCCTGGCCTGCCGTCTGCTGTTCCGTCACACCGGCATGCCTGTCTCTCCTGGCCTGCCGTCTGCTGTTCCGTCACACCGGTATGCATGTCTCTCCTGGCCTGCCGTCTGCTGTTCCGTCACACCGGCATGCATGTCTCTCCTGGCCTGCCGTCTGCTGTTCCGTCACACCGGCATGCATGTCTCTCCTGGCCTGCCGTCTGCAGTTCCGTCACACCGGCATGCATGTCTCTCCTGGCCTGCCGTCTGCTGTTCCGTCACACCGGCATGCATGTCTCTCCTGGCCTGCCGTCTGCTGTTCCGTCACACCGCGGCATGCATGTCTCTCCTGGCCTGCCGTCTGCTGTTCAGTCACACCGGCATGCAGGTCTCTCCTGGCCCACCTTCTGCTGTTCCGTCACACCCGCATTCATGTCTCTCCTGGCCTGCCGTCTGCTGTTCCGTCACACCGCGGCATGCATGTCTCTCCTGGCCTGCCGTCTGCTGTTCAGTCACACCGGCATGCAGGTCTCTCCTGGCCCACCTTCTGCTGTTCCGTCACACCCGCATTCATGTCTCTCCTGGCCTGCCGTCTGCTGTTCCGTCACACCAGCATGCATGTCTCTCCTGGCCTGCCGTCTGCTGTTCAGTCACACCGGCATGCAGGTCTCTCCTGGCCTGCCGTCTGCTGTTCCGCCACACCGGCATGCAGGTCTCTCCTGGCCCGCTGTCTGCTGTTCCGTCACACAGGCATGCCGTTCTGTCCTGGCCCCCGGACTGCTGTTCCGTTACACCAGCATGCAGTTCTCTCCTGGCCGGTTTTCTGCTGTTCCGTCACACCAGCATGCAGTTCTCTCCTGGCCCGTTTTCTGCTGCTCCGCCACACCGGCATGCAGTTCTCACCCGGCCCGTCGTCTGCTGTTCCGCCACACCAGCATGCAGTTTTCTGCTGCTCCGCCACACCGGCATGCAGTTCTCTCCTGGCCCGTCGTCTGCTGTTCCGTCACAACGGCATGCAGTTGTCACCCGGCCCGCGGTCTGCTGTTCCGTCAAACCGGCATGCAGTTCTCTCCTGGCCCGTTGTCTGCTGTTCCGTCAAACCGGCATGTAGTTCTCTCCTGGCCCGTTGTCTGCTGTTCCGTCACACATGCATGCAGGTCTCTCCTGGCCCGTTGTCTGCTGTTCCGCCAAACCAGCATGCAGTTCTCTCCTGGCCCGTTGTCTGCTGTTCCGTCAAACCAGCATGCAGTTCTCTCCTGGCCCGTTTTCTGCTGTTCCGTCACACCAGCATGCAGTTCTCTCCTGGTCCGTTTTCTGCTGTTCCGTCACACCAGCATGCAGTTCTCTCCTGGCCCGCGGTCTGCTGTTCCGTCACACCAGCATGCAGTTCTCTTCTGGCCCGTTGTCTGCTGTTCCGTCATACCAGTATGCAGTTCTTTCCTGGCCCGTTGTCTGCTTTTCCTTCCAACCAGCATGCAGTTCTCTCCTGGCCCGTCGTCTGCTGTTCCGTCACACCATCATGCAGTTCTCTCCTGGCCCGTTGTCTGCTGTTCCGTCAAACCAGCATGCAATTCTCTCCTGGCCCTTTTTCTGCTGTTCCGTCACACCAGCATGCAGTTCTCTCCTGGCCCGTTGTCTACTGTTCCGTCACACCAGCATGCAGTTCTCTCCTGGCCCGTTGTCTGCTGTTCCGTCATACCAGCATGCAGTTCTCTCCTGGCCCGTTGTCTGCTTTTCCGTCCAACCAGCATGCAGTTCTCTCCTGGCCCGTCTTCTCCTGTTCCGTCACACCAGCATGCAGTTCTCTCCTGGCCCGTTGTCTGCTGTTCCGTCAAACCAGCATGCAGTTCTCTCCTGGCCCGTTGTCTGCTGTTCCGTCAAACCAGCATGCAGTTCTCTCCTGGCCCGTTTTCTGCTGTTCCGTCACACCAGCATGCAGTTCTCTCCTGGCCCGTTGTCTGCTGTTCCGTCATACCAGCATGCAGTTCTCTCCTGGCCCGTTGTCTGCTTTTCCGTCCAACCAGCATGCAGTTCTCTCCTGGCCAGTCGTCTGCTGTTCCGTCATACCAGCATGCAGTTCTCTCCTGGCCCGTTGTCTGCTTTTCCGTCCAACCAGCATGCAGTTCTCTCCTGGCCCGTCGTCTGCTGTTCCGTCACACCAGCATGCAGTTCTCTCCTGGCCCGTCGTCTGCTGTTCCGTCAAACCAGCATGCAGTTCTCTCCTGGCCCGCGGTCTGCTGTTCCGTCACACCAGCATGCAGTTCTCTCCTGGCCCGTTGTCTGCTGTTCCGTCTAACCAGCATGCAGTTCTCTCATGGCCCGCGGTCTGCTGTTCCGTCAAACCAGCATGCAGTTCTTTCCTGGCCCGCGGTCTGCTGTTCCGTCACACCGGAATGCAGGTCTCGCCCGACCCGCGGTCTGCTGTTCCGTCACGCTGGCATGCAGGCAGGCGTCTGCTCAATTAACTGCCCCGGTGGGGCAGTCGCACCGAGAGCCTTCTGTCGTGACTCATCGATTGCAACACACAGAGGAGCGTCAACCGTTCCTTCGTTAGAGCGGCTAATGCACTCGGCTCGACCGCCGTCGTTTTTAAAGATGCCGTATTTATGAATGATTAATCCCGATTTGAGCGCGAGCGTCGGTCGCCGGCTGCAGTGTGCGGCGTGAAAGGAAGCATGCGGCGGGAACTCGCCCGCTGATCGGCAGCGATAGACCGCGTTCAGGCAGAGGCTGGGGATTGGAATGTTGAGTTCCGGACGCAGTTGTATTGTTTCACTCCCACAGTGTTGTAAAACGGATCGTGACTACGTCTATTCAGACTTATACATTATGTATCTTAATGGTCTACCTTGACAGACGGGGAAGTGGTCCCTAGACATCTAGTCTTGGAAGTCGTATTGGTCATTGTGTTATAAAGCACCCGGCGTCACGGAAAAACAGCAATTTAAAAACGTAAATGGTCTTTCGCGACAGAAGAGTGCATATTTGTGTTAATTTGTGTCATCGAAAGAATTGACTTTGATCGTGCGATAGTCTGAAAAGCCTTGTCACAGTATCCACACAAAACCAACTTTTCGGTTAGGTCGGACCACAAATAATTTAATACTTTGTCCGCCGATTTCATAAAAACTCGATCACAAATTTGCAATAAAGAAATGAGCTGTCATAGTCGATAGGTTAGATTTTTCGCCAAACGAGTCTGAAACGAGATGAGCCCCGTCGCTAGCCCCGTCGCTAGCCCCGTTGCTAGACCCGTTGCTAGCCCCGTGGCCGCCGTCGCTAGCCCCGAGGCCGCCGTCGCTAGACCCGTGGCCGCCGTCGCTAGCCCCGTCGCTAGCCCCGTCGCCACCTGACTCCGCCGCTATCGCTTCAACAACTACAACTCGTTCCATCGTCGAACGGCGTCAAATCGCCGCAATAACCAAGCAATCAGGCTTCGACAAGCGCCACAATCGATCCGTCGGCCGGGAGTCGAGGCGGGGCTGCGCTGACGACGTGCTAAGACGGATATGACCCGGCCGTCTCCGCACTGGCCCCCGAGCCGCGCACACCGCCTGTGCGTCATTCGATTTCCCATAAATCAAGTTGCGTGCGGACGACTGGTCGCTCCCTTTGTCGTGCCCCCCCCCCCGAGTCCGGCCGCGAGGACAATGCAAGGACGCCACCTGACGGCAGTCGTCGATGTAATGGGGCTGCGATACAATGAAACTGTCGCAAAAATGGGCAGGCTTATTCAATTTCAGCGGTTGTACTTGAAGTGCCCGAAAGAACTGCGTACGATTTTATTTTAAGATATACTTGGAGCCCTAATATTTTGTTATTCAGAACCTTAATAATAATTAACCATTTTTTTCACATTTGAATACTCTTTCGCTGCTCACATACATACAATGTCAGTCTCTCTACGATGTCAATTTGTAGCTTTGTCGTCTAGTTTCAAATAGCGCCGTCTACTCAGGTGGTAATCTCCGAGTTATTAGTATACCAATACGATAATACGTCAGACTATCATTCTTGGGGCATTTGCGAAACGTCGAAATACATATCCCTTATCGTGCATATTTGGATTATGTTTGTAACGTGCCGACTGACTAGCCTCAACTACTGTGTTGTTGTGCTTCCTTTGATGACGATATGTGCTGTTAACACACCGTGACAAGGTCATCTACTTTGGCTAAAGGTCAAATTTCGTAAGGTTCCGTGTCACCCTGCCACGTAAGAAGATGTTTGGTGGTGAAACAGTTATGAATCTAGTAAATGTTGCTAAGTTAGTTGTTATTGTGCGTGATCCGTCGAAACGTCGTTGGAGACAATCACTAAGTTCGCGTCTCCGTCAAAATCAGCTTACCGTATAGGTCAAACTGCCATACGTCAGCGTAAACTCGTTTAGTTTGGGTTTGTTTCGGCGGCCTTGGCAACGTTCTCGAAGCGTGTCGTTTTCGACAGTAACACGTCTTCTCGGAACGAGGTAGTATAACTACTGTTTTATTTCCGCATTTATATAGCAGACGAAGTAACAACCCGTGAATTGTATGTGGCACCTATTGGGAGATGCCTTGTTTTTTGCAACGTACCTCGCCATCTATCGGACACTTCGGTAAACCGCATCCTGGTTTCGCAGCCAGAAAAATACTTTATAGGGAACCAAGTCGGGGGTTCTAAACTAGCATTCATTTTGGTTTCGTTGGCAATATCAGATGCAATACAATTCATTAAAGTGATTTTTGCCGTGTAATTCTTTTTAACGTATCCGAATGAAGGAATTAAAGCAATATTTATCGCAGATGTTTGATATATTTGTGGGTGAGAGGTCAATTGGAGATATGTCCTTGGCAAATATGAATGGACGGGGTTTGTATCCGCAAGGCGGCGCGGCTGTGTGGACCGCATCACCCACGGCATAGAGAGATAACAATTAGTATTACTCCGCCTACATGCGTGTCAGTCTTGGATTACAAGACGCGTTTTTACACGTTCCCTAATCACCGGCCCCGTCGGGAATACACAGTCATCCGTTCACTCGCCGCGTAATCAACAGTGCCATCTCGAGTGCACGATGCTATGTTCGTATATGTCGTCTAATAATCGATTCCGTCGCGAGCGCGCGGTGACATGTACAGACTCCCCCTAATCAGCGGTTCCGTCACGTTGGGAACGGCTTGGGCGAATGTCATGAAATATATATCCGGGATAAACCATTTTGGTGGTCGCTACTTCTCGACGATGTTAACTTATCGACCCCAGTCAAGAGAAACACGCATCTGGGATCTCGCAGAGGGCGGGGTGTGGGTGGGGGCGGGGCGGGGGTGGAGACGGGGGCGGGGGTGGGAGCTAGTTTAGTCACTCATTACGTTCTACCATGCTACAATGTAGTGGCACAATAGGTTACATACGAAAAAATAATGCCCCCTCCCCAAATACGCCACTGACTGAATGCGCAGTGAATAGGCACGGCACGCACGCACGCACGCACGCACGCACGCACGCACGCACCACGCACGCACATATTTTATCTACATGATAAAACATGTCAATTGTCGATATAATCTTCCGCGTAAATTCCCCCGGATCTAACATACGCGGTGTAACATAAAACATTTTGCGACGGTTTCTTCAACGCGTGCCGGATGTTCTCGTTGCTCGGTGTTGAATGTCTTCCGTATTCCGATACGTCCTATATTATCAGCAAGCAAGAGAGAAACGCTAAGTAACATTTATGTTGTGTATATTTTTTTAAATGTTGGTCCGTGTGTAGCGGCGCGTGGGGAGCGGCCCGTGGGGAGCGGCCCGTGGGGAGCGGGAAAGAAAGACCGCGAACCATCGATGGACGATGTCTATCAACAACAAAGCGGACGAGGGCGGACGCCGGGCGCGGTGTACGCGGGCCGTGCATGCGGGGCTCGCAAGGGCTGACCGGTTAGACTAATGATTTGTGCGTAATTTTAATCCAGCGTGCGCGTCGCCATGGCAACAGAGCCCGACACCGGAACTGCCCGTCGTTTCCGAGTCTGTTCGCGTGCGACCGCCTCGTCGTAATCGTGATAAGGAAGCGTCGGACTGCTCGGCGCCTGCAGGGATAGAGACGAGGGCGGTCTCCGTGGCGCCGCCGGGATAGAGCACACCGAGGGAGACTATGTGACGCCCGTGGGGAGGTACCACCGGGCGTTCTACGTGACGCCCGTGGGGAGAAGTTGAGTAGATTATGACGCAGACGAGAATACACCGTAGCGCATTCTGTCGGAGGCGACCTGAATTACAGCGCAAGCATTTCTTATATCTTCCAGCGTTTGCAGGAAATGCAAATCATTACACGTCCGACCAGCAACGATGGGTCCACACCCAGTTGAAGTTTTAAGTTCCCGCATACAGTCACCAGAAATTCCTGCGACCAATCCCAGTGGTTAACAGAGCAACTGAAAAATCAGCGTTTCAACAGGTCAATCTGACATTGGCATTTATGTAGTCAGAAGCCCTGGCGGAGAGGGTGACTTCCATTGAATTGTTCAGTGTCGATATTCCTCGGGTATCTTTACTTCCGTTTTACCACTGACCGTTATGTTTCTCGTTAGGCATCAGCATACGTTCCACACCGTTCCGTTGTCTGCTTTTGTGTGTGCGAGCAATCTGTTCTCATTGGACCGATTCATGGCATTCTAGGGATTTATGATTTGTTTCTGTAGTTTCTTGAAATGCGTGTTGTATCACTTTGCTGATAGTCGGCTTAATGGCAGATGAACTAGTAAATCTTGCTGTCCGTCATGACCCGTTACCACGACAGTAAACAACTGATCCGCTTCACCGACAACGAGCGCATCCCGTGGCGAAACTGATTGGCCGGATATGTTAGCCACTGCTGTTGATATTTCCGTACACAGTACGCCACACGTACACAGTACGCCACACGTACACTGTGCGACCGCAGACGGCCCCAGCGATTGTCGTTTCTCACGCATTCATATATGTCAATTTAGTATATTATTGACGATTTCCTTTATTTCCTGTTTATGCTACGTCTTGGAGAGGGGGGGAGGGGCAGAGGACCATCGTTCTTTCAAACAATGTCACGTGGGGGTCTGTGAAAGACACCGTTTCGCCTGTCTCGTCCACCGTACACTACATATTTCTTCCCGTAGGCATATGTCATTGTCGCATCTGAGTAAGCCCGTGCTATTTAAATCGCCTACCACACAATGACGTGCGCGTTTGAAGTTGCCGTTTCGCGCGGCAAGTGAACTGACCCGTGGTCGTAAATGCACTTACGCGACCGGAATCGGGCGACGCATAGAGAGAACACAATTATTCCACACCAGGCGGTAGCGTGGCTAATGACGGGTGACTGGCTCTCGCTCGGCGAACCATATGCATAGCATTCGGAGCTTGACACTCGGCCTCTTGTCCAGTCAAACTGTGTCGTTAAATACCATGCGAACACAGGTACACTGTACAGCTTTACATTCTTAATTAATACAGCGGATGCAACACGCACACGCACGCGCGCGCGCACGCGCACACGCACGCACACACACACAAATAAAGCAAACATAATGCCTGATATTATCAAACAGTGAGAAACAAAGAAATAAATATTAAAGTGTTCCGATTCTACGTCTTCATTATTTGTTTTAATATTAGCAATGTTTGTATTTATTTACCCAACGGCCACGCTGCGTCCACGCTACGTCAGCGGGTCAGTGGGTTCGCGACTATTAACAATGCGAATCTTATCGCAGCGATCTGGCACGCACACAGGACTGTTGTAAATATTGACCAGAACTCTCAGTTCTTATCAAAGTCCAAAAACATTTATTACATGCACCACAACTGCTGGATTCGGCCACTAAACTACTCTTGAGTTCTTTGATGTTTCATATTTGTTGTGTGTCGGAAATTGTTGTCTGATTTAGTTACCTTCGATTCGTATGCTAAATTACTTAAGGCGTCATTTGATCAGTACATCGTTTGTTGCAACAATTCGCTTTTTGCACATCATCGTATTTCAATATTATCATTTGTTTCGTTTGCAGGAAACGCAGAAGAAACCGCCAAAAAAGGACGCTTCAAATCGAACGGCGAAGAAACAAAAGGTGAACAGCACAGTCAAGTCAGCGAAAGAGAGCAAGACGAGACGAGGCAAGCAGCCGACGTCCCCGGTCAGACAGCTGCGGCAGCGGAAGCTCGTGACGGGACGGAGAGAGAAGCGACTTGCGGCGAGAAGAAACGCCAAGAAGACGACGGCGGCGACGACAAAGCCCAAACGCGGAACTCGTTCACGTGCAAAGAAGGGACCTAGAGGGAAGAAGCCCACTGCGCCAGAAAACGTCAGCGGTGACCAGTGTGAAGACGGCGGTGATGATGACACTGACGTCAGCCAATACGAACCAGAAGGTGCTGCGCCTGAAACAGACACGATGAAGACTAGTACGAAGCAGAATGGTATCACCGAGGCAAGTAGCGACGAGACCGACTCCGACGGGAACGCTTCCACCAAGAGCGACAGTCCCGCGTCGAATAAACCGTCTAACAAGAAAACTGAATCAGCAAACAGTGGACCAGAGACGCAGGACGAAGAGTCAGCTACGCGCACAGCCGAAAGCAACGACAAGGAATCAGACTGTGAAGTGGAAACCACCACAGACGCGACAAATGAGATTGGTACAGGAAGCGAAACAAGCTGTACACAACAAAGGAATTGTATTGAGAACAAATCGGTAAAAGGCCGCAGAATGCCCGGAAAGAAGATATCGAACGGGAGGACATTTGGTGACGACGTTGGCACGATTTCGCGACAAAAGAATCGTGCGAGCGATACTGATTCTGAAAATATGAAACCGCTAAAATGCGTCGCACCAGAGTCGACGGCGATGACAGGTGCCTCAGATGTCGTTTCAGATTATAAAACCGATGGTCCTGCGGTCGACGATGCTGTTTCAAATTGTAAGACTGGTAGTCCGAAGGTCGACGATGTTGTGTCACATTGTAATGCTGATAGTCCGAAGGTCGACGATGTTGTGTCACATTGTAATGCTGATAGTCCGAAGGTCGACGATGTTGTGCCACATTATAATGCTGATAGTCCGAAGGTCGACGATGTTGTGTCACATTGTAATGCTGATAGTCCGAAGGTCGACGATGTTGTGCCACATTGTAATGCTGATAGTCCGAAGGTCGATGATGTTGTGCCACATTGTAATGCTGATAATCCGAAGGTGGATGATGTTGTGCCACATTGTAATGCTGATAGTCCGAAGGTCGACGATTGTAAAACTGATGTTCCTACAGTCGGCGATCTAGTGTCCGATTGTAAAACTGAAGGTCCTTCCGTCGACGATGTTGTGTCCAATGGCAACACGGCAGGGTCTGATGAACTTCTTATGGCAGAACCAAGACACGACGTGGCCCACGAATCGATCAACGATGCCGCAGCAACAGAAGAAACCGACATGTGCGTCAACACTGTCTCGGAAGGCGAGGTCACTTCGCAGAAAGGCACCACAGCGGATATACCTGCTTTGAGAGACATTTGCCGTAGCAACGACACCAGCAGCGGTGCACTGTCTGGCGTCGAGAACGACCAATCCCCAACAACTAAAAGTGAAAATCCCGAAATCAATACGACCGAGAAAGACGGGGCAGCGGATGACGTTACAAAAGACCAGGTCGACAACGTGACGTCACCGGCAACGCGCGGCGAAGTAATCAGGTGGGTTTATGAGTAATATAGTCGTTGTTTGTTTTGTCTAATAATCCTGGCTTGCTGGGTTCTCCACTTAGTAGTGTCCTTGGTTAGTGGCTTGATGGTGTTTTGCCCATTTGCGCAAACCATCGAGTCGTATCGACACGTTATTATTTCAATAGTTTATTTGGTTGTATTCCGTTACATTATGTTTTCGTGTTCGTGAAGGTATTTGGTCTTTGTTTCACATCGTCACTACATAATGCCAGTTATCAATTGCGTGTCTCGTGTTCTTCTAAAAAACCACCATGTGTTCGTTCCTATCTATTCCGCACACGCAGCCCACGTCTCCCTGCATATACCATATACCATACACCATATACATATACCATATACCATACACCATATACATATACCATATACACAACGTGTTAATTGCTCCGGTTTTATTTGGTTTCTTATTGCATAGAGCTATTCTTCAATACCATTTTATTTCTCCGAATACACTACTTGCTACTGTTTCTCCGAATTCGATGACCACTTTTGCTGTGTGGTGGTTCAAAACTGCATGAACAAGACAAGTTGGCAAATAGTGCAACTGAATACCATCCTTGTCACTAATCAGCCGAAATTTGCGTAATTTGCGTAATGGTCGGCGACCTATCATGTCGAGTTTCGTGAGCTGGGCAACGAACGACACATTGTTTTAACGGGAAGACCAAATATAGTTGTCCGTAAAGAAGATTACTGTTTCCGAAATGCGCATATTGACGTTCTCATTGATTTTTAATTATATACGTTGATCACATTCTGTTAAAAATTACGATGAAAAAGAACGCGCGTAGTAGTTCGCCTGCATGTCTGGTGTTGTGGTCGAGTGTTGCCGTTGGTACGGATCACATAAATCAACATTGAATGTTTTCACCCTGCGTGTTACGTTCGCACTAACGTCGCTCCGTGCACCGGCGATCACCGCCGAGGTGAACGTACGCCTAACGTTTCACGGCGCCTAACGTTTCACCTCGGCGATCGCCGCCGGGGTGAACGTACGCTTAACGTTTGACGGCGCGCCAACAACAAATACGGAGTATTGAAACGATCACCAGTAGACTACGACACATGACAATTTGTTGCCGAAAAGAGATGATAAGATGTACGAAGAATAGAATAGTTATGTTTACGAATGGTCTGGTCTACACTGTTATGTTTATTATTAATCCAGACACACACCCTGTGTGTATGTGTGTGTGTGTGCGTGCGTGTGTGCGTGCGGGCGTGTGTGCATACACATGCATATATATACACGCTCGCACGCACTCACGCACGCACGCACGCACGCACGCACACACACACACACACACACACACACCACACCACACACACACACACACACACACACACACACACCGCACGCGCGCACGCGCGCACGCACGCACGCACGCACGCACGCATGCACACACACACACACACACACACACACACACACACACACACACACACTACATGAATTACTCCAATTGATCGACTTTGATAGCATGTGTAACAGTTTAGTATTGTACACGTATCTACATAGTTTAGTATTGTACACGTATCTACATATTTTAAAAATATATTATTATAGTACGTTCTACGTACTATTATGCTTGGTATTTGTTATTGGTAAGCATAGTTTATGTTTTTCTATTAGTGCAGACAGTAGCGATTACTAACGAAAGTACATTCTACATACAACGATGTTTATTATTAGACTAAACATAGTTGATGCATGTATAGTATTTATTCCAGGCATTGTAAAGGCAGTATACTATATGTTCAACTATATTTCGTGTTTGCTTTGTCCGATCAAATATTTGTGAAAGTTGTGTTTTTATGGCACACATCGCGCTACTGTGCTTGCCATTTAGCTAATCAATCCAATCACTTCTAGCAGGCTTTTTTGAGCAAGCAACAATACAGTGTATTAAAATAATCAAGTCAGATGTCACTTAAGCAGTGTAGCTCTGCGGCTAACACTGAGTAGCTAAACGTTGTTCTTCGTAATTATTATGTGTTGACTACAACTGGCATATAATGAATCGCCTACTGTTGCAGTCCGAAGCGAGAAGCGAGACTGCTGAACATCATACAGGAACTAAAAACATACAAGAAACAGTTGTCCGCGAAAATAGACGAAAAGAAACGGCACATTGACCACAGCATATCACTACCAGAAGAGAGTCTCCCAAAAGGTTCAGATTCCAACAATTTGGCCTTGTTTTGTGATTCGTGTTTGTTTGTGGGTGCGTGGGGGGGTGCGTGCGTGCGTGCGTGCGTGCGTGCGTGCTTGTGTCCGTGCATGCGTGCATACGTAACACAAAAGGAACGGCTTATTAAATCCTAAATAAGCGTTGCCGAACTGTTTAATTTTGCACAATTAATTATCGGTATAAATAGCGTAGAGGAAACCATAACGCCCTCCGACGGGCGGGTAGCATGAATAGTATCTACAAATTACAGTTGACAACGGCAGATATTTGCAAACATATAATAATTATTATATATTTAATATGTTATAAAATAAAAAAGAAAGCAAGGTGTTGCATAGGTAATGACAAGTCAGACACGTTCCTGTTAAACCATCGACTTAATATTTAGTGTTAATTTCACATGTCGTAAACAGAACAACTACTCTTGTTTACAGACAAAGTTCCCAAACTTATTCATCCAGGAGACGTAGAACCCGCGAGTCGGTCTCCCGGGGCGAGAAGCACCAACGCGGAGCCGCCGTTGAGCGGTCTCCTGCCGACGTCACCCAGCCGTCTTCCGCCGTCAGCGTCGGCCGCCGGAGATCTCATGAACGCGGCCCCGCGACGGCCCAAATCACGGAGGAAGGAGAGCGCCATCATCCGTCAGCTGACGGGTCCGACCGTAGGACAAGCCAGGACGCAGGCGTGGGTGAACGAGAATGGGGCGACCGTCTACTACACGGCCCAGTCTAACGGCGTCGCCTCCCCGGCGCTGGTACCGTTCAGCTCGTACGCCCCCGAGTCCCGTCTAGACCCCGTCAACCAGATAGCACATTCCGATGCGCTCCGTGGTAGCAGGTACAGCGGCGATAACAACGTTGACAACAGCGACAAATGTTTGCTTAAGATACCAAAGCGATACAGTGCTAATGCTTCGTTTCCGCTGCGTAACGGCTGCACAACGCCTTTAACCCAAGACATGTCGGCGCGCAAGCGTAAGCCGGCTACTCCAAGGACAAACTCGGCAGCAAAGAGGCAGAGGTGCAGCTGGCCGATGAACAAACCCGACTCCGCGGCGTGTCTTCTCGATCTCACCAAGTGTATCTCTAGTGAAGCTGCGGCTAAGAGTGTCACGAATTTGTCGTACGCTGGTGCTACTTCGCAGAGCGCCGTACACCAAACTGGAAAGACCCTGAACGAGGTGCAAACCGCGGCCATGACGCGACCCGTCAGACGCTCTCACATCAGCTCGTGGACTGCTGACGACGTATATTCGTTCGTTCTGTCGTCGCCGCACGCAGCGATCTATGCCAAGGTACGTCGTGTTCTCCGTGTATCAAGTGTTGTGGCTGAATTATTTATATATCATTACAACGGACGCATGGACACATCAGCCAAATTGAAGTGCAGGTTCGAGCCCCATCGTAGTTAGCAGAATTAGTTGAGCCTCAACCAGGACTATGCGGCAGTAGATCATTTCAGGAAACGAACACGTGAGCCCACAACGGGTTTACATATTACTTTGGCGTAACTACTTGGCAGATGGGACCTAAGTCTACTAGTCTCTTTTTCCGTAATTCCGTACTCCGTAGTTATATTACCACATGTAAATACGTGTCTCGCATTCATACACGTGTTTTACGTGAGTTCTCACATTTTTTCTAAATGTGATGTGGTCTTATTGTCTCAGTATCAGTTTCCGTATTATATGGACTGGGATAAGTTGTCCATTTTTGAGGTTGTTTAATACCGTTAGGCGAGGTTCCTCTCTCGGGGCTGTGTTTATTAGCAATGTATCCATGTACACTTACGGGGCTGGTCTCGTGTATTTCTAGGAATTCCTGGAACTTCGCATCACCGGACGCGTTCTGCAGAACCTCACGGCCATTCAGATGATGCGGATTCTGCGCATTGGGGAGCACGCCGCCCGGGCGGTCCGGACCGCCGTCGAGAAGATACTAATGACGTCAGCAACAGCCAATCAGAGCGCGCGCAGGTGACTCGGGTCATTATGAGGCGCGTCGGACGCTGCACGAAGACACTCGAGCGTCTGTTTGACGTGAAGCGGTGGATCTGCTGTTTTAAATTAAGTGTTGGCTAAGTGCGTGGACCGTAATCTAACACAGATTGGTGTTAGCAATTGTCTTTATATTGTGTTCTTAGCAGCAGCAGTGGACCGAGTTAGTCCAACTCGTGTTCCACAAGTATTATCATGATCGTGTGTGTTTGTATGTATTATCACGATCGTGTGTGTTTGTATGTATGCAACTAGTTGTAAATAAAAAGGGTTGATTAAATATGCTGACGTATCACGTGATGCAACATAATGGGAAGATATCTTCTGATGTATTAAAGGGACTAACAACAAGGCACTAGCTAAAATGCGTTTATCGGTGTGTAATATTGTATGTACTACATGGCAAAATATAAAAAATTAGGAAAAATTTATTTATAGGTAAAATTAGATGTTTTATGCGTTAACTCGAAAAGAGCGCGGAAAAATTCAAAGTTAACGAGATGAGCGATCACGTGGTTTTGTGACGTCATTGATTATATGCGTTTACATTCAGTCAGATATTTTTATGCAATGCTTCAGTATGGTTTCACTCGTGTTACTATATCGAGTGATGGCGATGTTAATTTTCCAGAATAAAACGTATAATGTAACGATTTCGAACCGCCAGCGGCTAGTGATACCGCAGAATTATCTTAGAATTCGGCACTTTCGGAGCAGTTTAGCGACGCCAGTAACCTTAGAAGTAGATTTCGAACTTATTACCTTTCTGACCAAACCATGAAAACGACCACATAGCGCTGCCAATGTTCTCCTTATACGCATACTCATGTGACGTGGTCAAACGTTACTCTTACTTTCAAATAAAGATCAAAATAACCGAAAACTTATCATCTCCTATGCCTAACTTTGCGGAGCTAGGCGTAGAAGATTAAGCAGCTTTTGTTTTTGCATTTTTTTCGTTACATGGAGGTACGAGTAATGTGTGACCACGTGACATGTGTTCATGCATGGTAAATATATGAGGAGAAGTTTGGCGGCTCTAAGTGGTCGTTTTCATGGTTAGGTCAGAAAGTAAACATCACAATAGCAGGAGTAGAGCTGACGGGTGGTGGTGATTTCGGCCCTCCGAGAATTCGGCCCAACTGCCATGTTGTTTTGGCTTTGTGATTTCGGTGACTGGTTTGACACTCAAGATCTTCCAAGTTCTGCCTAGTAATGGATTAGCCTTCACTTTAAGGGTTTGTTATTCCTGCACTTGTTATCAAAGGGATGCCAAGTTTAACTAAATACTGTAGAAGTACAATGCTTTGTCTGTTTCGTACAGTGAGCAGGTGTGAATAAAAGACCATGCTTCACATTCAAAATGATTTTACAAAAAACAGTGTATAGATCAAAGACCCTATGCATGTTTAGCTAGTAACTGATTAGCCTTCACTTTAAGGGTTTGTTATTCCTGTACTTGTCATCAAATGGAAGCCAAGTTTAACTAGGTACTGTTGAAGTACAATGCCTTGTCGGTTTCGTACAGTGAGCAGGTGTGAATAACAGACAATGCTTCACATTCAAAACGATCTGACGAGAAACACTGTATAGATAGAACATGATATGCAGGTGGCTCAGTTGTATTCACAATACAATAATCGTTTAACGCTGTTATTGCTCTGTATTTCATTTAATTAATGACAAAAACTGGGAAGAATTCCCTCTGATGAGGGGAACGCACAACAATCTTAAATATAGAAACAAAATATTATGATAATTGTAATTTAATTTATGTAAATTATTCAACTGTATATAATATTTTTGTTCTTGGTGTAATATATTATATATTATAAGATATACATTTTAAGGATACAACGAATTGCATAAGTTTTAATGGTCGTCTCGTTGACTGCGTGTTAATGGAAAACAGTGCCGTGTTTTATGCGAAAGGAAGCGAAAGCTATAAAAGCAGTTACAAAGTAACAATTTCAGGTTAATGTGGAATTAAATCAGTTAACAAATGAGAGAACAAACAGAATGCTTTATTCACAGAAAGACACACATTAAACTTCATGTGCTCGCTATACAATCGTTTGGGCCGAGATCACTATGCCCGTTGTGCTCTGAGGCCGAAGTTACCAGAGTTGCTGTCCGAATTCACCTGGCCGAATTCACCGTGAGCCGACATCACCTGTATCCGTGCTGACAGCTCGCTTCGACCCTAGGTGGACCGTGGTCGTCGACGCCCGGGAATAATGTGGGCACATCATCCTCTTTCAAAGAGATTTTAGCAGCATGATAACCGAGGGCTGCCACCTTCTCTGGTCCGGATCGCAGTCGAAACAAGCAAAGCCGGCTGTGCTTCGTCGGCTTGACGTTTTCTTTTTAAAACAAAGTTGTATCCGTAGGGAACTTAAACTACATGTTACTCTATTCTTACTACTGTTTGCATTACAATCAAATGTCGCACGATAGACCACCACTATGACGCTCGCTTCTAAACAGCCGCTATCTCTGTCAACAGTACGGTGAATGAATTGAAAGTTCCAGTCTAATAGCACTGCCTTGTCATCAGTGACGTCACGTCGAAGCTTGCCGATAAGCGCCGGAAAAATATGCATAATTGAGACAGGCCGGTAGAACAGAGTATTATTTGGAATTATAAATTAATGTAATTCTAATGAATTTTTCGGTGTTGTGGAAATGGAAATATACTACAATATGTAACATAATATGATTTCAAGCAATTGTTGTTATCCCCTTTAACTAAGCACTATTAACTAAACCATGAAATACATCGCGACGTGAGAGGCTCATTAATATGCCTATTTACTTGTGGGTCGACTCTATTACGATGACAATTTGACATTTTTTAAATTAAATATAACAAGTGACTAATGCGTGTGTTCGGTGCATGCGTGCGTGCCTGGGTGACCTGCGTGCCTGCGCGACGTGCGTGACGTGCGTGCCTGCGAGGTGTATGCGTACTCCCATGGCGCTCGAGTGACGTGCGCAGTATCTTCAAATACACATCGGAGCGACAATCGTGCGACTGTCATTTTGTTGTTCATAAAAATAAAATATGCGGCAACAGCATCTCGGATGTATGCGTGGATTTCTGTCAATTATGTAGACATCAATTTAGGTGATGATGCTAGCTCTTCATCATCGACACAACTATCTTTTCGTCGGTTATCAGTGTTATGGACTAGTTATGTGTTCACCTGTATTCATCCCGTTTTGCGCTTAGTCTGTCTCTCTCTCTCCCAGAGGTGCAAAGTCGCACGAATGCAAAATACATTTGCTGGAAATTCGCAAATAGAGTCACTTTGCCCCGATCGATTAAGATTTATCTTGCTCAAAACCCAATTTTACAAACATAATCTATTGTGTTCCAACTTATGTGAACACAATCAAGCAATGAGCCACTAGAAATACATCTTCCAGTCGGGAACCAGGATAGAGGAGTACTTCTTTGGATCCACCTTAAGCGGCTTGTTTCCTTTTTGGGGAACATAATATTGAGGATTTTCGTTTATGAAACGTCTTGACTGGGAAGTCGTCCGTTTATTTGGGTCATGACCGTTATTTCTTCGTAAAGATCCTCTTATGAAATTTCTATTTCTTCACAAGCCGTTTATTGAGATAAACGGAACCAACATCGTTTAGCGAACACCATCCCTGTTGAACTGTAAAACACACACCGTTATTAAGAATAAACTGTAAGCGTCACGAATTCTGTAGTTAGCTATACACTTATTGCAAGTACAGTTATGTTATATGCTGGAGAAATGACGGCAGTTTACGGAACTGACATTAGGAAACAACCTTTCCACACTTTGCAGTAGACAACACGAGAAGGAAAAAACACTGTTTTATGTGTGATGCACACCAAACAAACGGTACAGGGTAAATAGTGTGATAAATGTTGTCTCGCAATAAACTCCGCAACGGTAAGTGTGATGCAAACATATGTCACGTTTCTGCCCTTTGATGTTGCTATTCCTCATGCGACATTTAGCGTTCTTATGGGGCGTCATAAAAAATGCTGTAGATCGATTGAAAGCTCATGGTACTTACCGCTTGCGCTCGCACAAAACCACGAACAATGCAAAGATTGTCAGTCGTGGAAAACAGATGTCAACCCTTCTATACGGATACGTATCGTTTATGTCGTCACACCAATGAATAAGCTTTCCACTCCGCAACTTCGGCAGGCTGAGTCAACTGTCATGACCTTGCTGATATCTCTCTGCCATTGCCGTTTTGATATGGATGACACCCTGAAGTTTATTTTGTCTCCACCCTCTCTAAAGTATGGTTTGTCTCCACCCTCTCTGAAGTATGTTTTGTCTGTACCCTCTCTGAAGTATGGTTTGTTTCCACCATCTTTGAAGTATAGTTTATCGCTACCCTCTCTGAAGTATAGTTTATCTCTACCCTCTCTGAAGTATGGTTTGTCTCCACCCTCTCTTAAGTATGGTTTGTCTCCTCCCTCTCTGAAGTATGGTTTGTCTCCACCCTCTCTGAAGTATGGTTTGTCTCCACCCTCTTTGAAGTATGGTTTGTCTCCACCCTCTCTAAAGTATGGTTTGTCTCCACCCTCTCTGAAGTATGGTTTGTCTCCACCCTCTTTGAAGTATGGTTTGTCTCCACACTTTCTGAAGTATGTTTTGTCTCCACCCTCTCTAAAGTATGGTTTGTCTCCACCCTCTCTGACGTATGGTTTGTCTCCACCCTCTCTGAAGTATGGTTTGTCTTCACCCTCTCTGAAATATGTTTTGTCTCCACACTCTCTGAAGTATGGTTTGTCTCCACCCTCTTTGAAGTATGGTTTGTGTCCACCCTCTTTGAAGTATGGTTTGTCTCCACCCTCTCTGAAGTATGGTTTATCTCCACCCTCTCTGAAGTATGGTTTGTCTCCTCCCTCTCTGAAGTATGGTTTATCTCCTCCCTCTCTGAAGTATGGTATGTCTCCACCCTCTCTGAAGTATGGTTTGTCTCCACCCTCTCTGAAGTATGGTTTGTCTCCACCCTCTCTGAAGTATGGTTTGTCTCCACCCTCTCTGAAGTATGGTTTATCTCAACTCACCATATGCATTGTATCATTGGTCATTCGGGTTATTTGACCAGCGAGTGACGATGAGGTTCAGTAAAGATTGCTTGGCACGTTAGCGTGTTGTCAGCTGGAGGCGCCCTCTGACGGGCGGGACGATATTATGGTTTTCCAGGGGAACAGGGTTTATGTTAGACATATCACACGAACGCTACTGGCATTTAAATGTGATTGGCAGTTGGCAGCATACGACGTGCGGATTGTTCAATGGCATTGCCAGCGAAATTGATTAATAACTTGCCTCTATAATCCATTTATCGAATTGCGGATAGATCATTGACGACACTGACATTGGCGATAAAGTCACTAACCTCTCGTTTCCTATAGAAGATATTAAAACTAAGAATGTTATAGCATGTTTATGTTGCCAGAATCATTATGGAACTGTTTTCTGTAGGGCGCAGACTGCATCATCGTTCGGTTCACAGCTCAAAGGAAGACTAAGCAAGCAACTAATTCAAAGAAAATAATGTGTATGTATTGTTAGCGAGTATATACGAGATTTGAAGGACGTTCATTGTATGCTCGTTCATTAGAAAGGAAACAACAATCACATGTCGTTGCATCGGTACTGCTTCTTAAAGTGGGACCGCGGAATAAACTTAAATAAAAATCCATGTTTAGTAAGATATCTGAGCAAAGATGCCATGGAAATCAGTGCCTTTTCTGTTTACGTGTTGACGGCAGAGGACAGACAGCCAGGTAATATAGCACCATCGACGAGCACACGCATGACTCGTGTGGTGCGTGTCACGGTGCTACACGCAAGAAGAACACCAACAAACGGCACTAATTAATGTCGGTTTTGCGAACTACCGATGAGCGCAAATGACAACGGACGAAACGGCTTGATTTATCTCTGAACAAAGCAGGCAGCAATAACGGATATCACCAACAGACGTGTTATCAGTTAACATACTTCAGCGTGTAAATATATAACTTATCTTATGGTTCTATTAGCTACGTCTCTATATACTACACCACACAGCTATTCACACTTTTGCAAGTGACCCGATCTAGTGATCAAAGTCAATTGATAATTTTAATACTTACGCTTTCTTTTATTAAGCACACTACACATATTACTTAAACTATTCACACACTATATACATGCACATCAATTAACCCGATTCGTGATGGGTTAAATTAATTGAGGGGGGGTTACTCAAAAAAGACTTAAGCACTTATTTCTTCATGGTTACCGTGCAAACACGTAACTCGGAAAGGGTGTATATAATTATGTATCAATGTAATGGAAAATATTAATGAAGTTTAACTTTGCTTTCTGAAGATTTATTTCCATGTTGCTAACAATTTTTATTATACTTGTATAAGTTGTGATTGTGTTGGGGTAAAGTGATTAATAAATATTGTACTTCAATTTTCCCCAATTTCCATTTGTAAATGTTTTATGTTATTGTATATTGCTTTGTAGTTTCTTTGTTTGTATTTTTTTCACTTGGAAATAAATAGTTGAATTGAATTGAATTTAGTACCACAAGTGTAACTAACTCGTTAGTTGCGTGAAAGTAATAAATCGCCCGTGTATTAGTGACGGCATCCCCGCGTACGCGTCACGTCACTCGTCGTGCTAACGTATGCCAACCGTTCAACCGTGCGTCGTCATGACGACTGATACGACAAGATGGCGCCGTTGAAATCAATCATATGGCTAGCGGGCCACAAGATCTGACACGCTGCTACGTGCCGAGAGCGCCCTGTTACCGTCGGCGGATGTCCCCTCAAATACTCGCGTGCAGACAGGGCCGTTCGTGTGAGGGATCGTGTCGAAACGGCGATCGCTGAATTAGCGATAATATCACGTTGTTGCGAGGTTACCTAACATCAGTTTTCAGAAAAGCAACAGTTTAGTTTTAAAAAATAAATCTTGCTGTTGTCGGACACGCACACTGATGAAAAAGGTCCCGTTAATTTTATATGAACTGTTTTCTATGTTCTGCTGTAATCGTTGATTTATTGCGCGTGAAATTCAAAACTTGTTTCATCGAACATGGTCGATTTGGTCGTTTACGTATATTCATTAATTGAAAACAAATACGGGCGCATGCGCACACTACACTACATAATGCGCGTACAGTGAATATTACTACACCTACACATAAATGCACATACATCACGAACTGGTTTGACGGGCTGGTTCTTTTTAATGCATTACAGTCATGCCTCGTTTATCCTCACACTTTGGTTACCCAGCGTTTTGGCTGGTTTAAGGAACCGTGCAGACTGTTGAAACATCATATTATCGACCATTTTATAATTCTCGGTAATAAATATGTAATGTTTCATAACATTTCTATTGCTTTATTATTGTATTGATCTCCAGTAACTGAGAGGACCTTGAACAAAGAACAAACAATGCAGCGGTGACGTCAAAGCAATCAACGAGACCTCTCATTGTCTCACATTTGGGGTATGGTGTGATCTAAGCCAAACCAGAATCATAATTATTATAGTGTTGTCAGGCTAGCAGGTTCCTAAAACGGTGTGGGAGCGCGGATGCACACTAAACGGATTAACGAAGTAATGTATAGAAACATGCGGATTACTAAAACAAACGGATTACGAAGAACGGGTAAATGACATATGTCTATTTTATCTCCACATGTAAAAAATGCAAACAACATATTGACCCTCGTGAACCTATTTACTACTTGTACCGTGCCAATATAGAACTGAACTTTGTCCCAATTGTCGCATCAATCAATCAGATGCGTTGCTAAGTTCGGCAAAGTTAGCCTGCTTGTTTGGAATCGGAAATGAGCGGAATATATATATATATATATATATATATATATATATATATATATATATATATATATATATATATATATATATATATATATATATATATATATATATATATATATATATAATTAATTAATTAATTAATTAATTAATTAACACAATACTTCCTATCCATGATATTTTGAACACATGTAAATGTAATAGCAACTGGAGTAAAAACAAGTAACGCTGTTTAATAATTGGAGTCGACACAACGAACTTCTGCTCTCAAGTGGAAATGTGCTGCGATAACGCCTAATTGTAGAAACATCGTTTGATTGTTTAGTGTCCCTTAAAGGTCAAATCATTAACGTTTACAAAAAGCCACGACAACGTGACTACGCATTAAATACGCCATGAAAGATCTTTGTTTTAATTCAGAATTCGTTAGAACATCGATATCGTTACTTTATGTGGATTCGTTTAAAACCAAAAAAATTCAGTAACATCGATAAAAAAAATCAGAAAGAAATCACAAGACAACAACCGATCAATGATTTTTTACAGAATGTCCTTGGCAATTTTTACTGGACATCGACACTGGTTATGAAAATACACATACACGAATTGAACGTAAAACAGGACAATGCAGCTTGATTAAATTCATGCAGGTTATCGAAACATAACCCATGCCACATGTCAGATGCAAATGGATACAAAACAGTGATAAATAGTGACATTACCGTGAAAAGAAAATAAACTTCTCTGTGTGCGTTCATGCAATGTCGATAGTTCACCGAAGATAATAATAACGTCGTCGCTTGCATGATTAATTAACTTTAACAATTTATTATGGTAATTTAATTCCAAATCAAATGTGCTTTTCGTTGATCAACAACTGTGTAAGCGGCATGTTGACGGAATACACGACACCGATTGCAACATTACACGCAACTAGCGTCGTCGAAACTAATTACGGAATCCACTTTTTCCTCGAGAAAAGAGAGTACCCGCTAGTAACAGCTCGAAGTACTCCGTTATTGAGTAAGTATCAGTGTCAACATTCGTGGTGCCGCATTCACACCCACACCCACACCCACACCCACACCCACACCCACACCCACACCCACACCCACACCCACACCCACACCCACACCCACACCCACACCCACACCCACACCCACACCCACACCCACACCCACACCCACACCCACACACACACACACACACACACACACACACACACACACACACACACACACCACACCCACACCCACACCCACACACACACCCACACACACACACACACACACACACACACACACACACACACACACACACACACACACCCACACCCACACCCACACCCACACACACACACACACACACACACACCCACACCCACACCCACATTCACACTCACCGTTGCTGATCCCATTGGAAGCCATGCTAGCGGGTCAGAAAATTCCACGCTGTGAGCGAAATTACGATTCGGTTTTGATATACACTGTATCGTTGGAGCGTTGCCTGTCACCAACTCGCAGTAGCGCTTTCTTCAAATACTACAATTTTGTTTTCACTAAAATCAACAAGACAGATGTTCCCCGTCATTTGTCGCCAAAACCGACTGGATTCTGTCTTGGTACACTGGGGACCACCCCACACCCCACTGACACGTGTATGTGCTGCCGGCCAGGAGCGAGTCTGCGCACAGGTGTACATGTCTAGTTACTAAGTATATACATCTGTGCGCTGCACAAGTGTTGCAGTGCAGAAATGTACCCTTTCCCTGTTCATGGCTATTTTTCCGGGTGCAAATATCTTTGAAAGGCAGTACCGTGTCACAATCACTGGCAGTACCGTGTCACAATCACTGGCAGCACCGTGTCACAATCACTGGCATTACCGTGTCACAATCATTGGCAGTACCCTGTCACAATCACTGGCAGCACCGTGTCACAATCACTGGCAGTACCATGTCACAATCACTGGCATTACCGTGTCACAATCATTGGCAGTACCGTGTCACAATCATTGGCAGTACCGTGTCACAATCACTGGCAGTACCGTGTCACAATCACTGGCAGTACCGTGTCACAATCACTGGCAGTACCCTGTCACAATCACTGGCAGTACCCTGTCACAATCACTGGCATTACCGTGTCACAATCACTGGCAGTACCGTGTCACAATCATTGGCATTAGATTCGTATGTTATGAAGGCGTATGTAAATGAATCCATCCTTCACGCCGGCGTGTTACAACCACGATAACCGTACATCAACCGTTTCAGCGCTAACTATGGCAACACCATTGTCACCATTAACAGCTTCAAAATACCCTGTGTCAAAGACTGCGCGTTAACTAGCACTTGACGAAAGCAACACATCAAAGTGGAACACAGGCGTATGTTTGGCAATATAAATATATGCGTGACATTAATGACCCGCAGCTGCCAATTCGGAGACGTTATCGTCACGTGTTACTCCTCCCATACTACGTTTATCTTCACGTGATGCTCTCCTTTACTACATTTATAGTCACGTGTTACTCTCCCTTACTACATTTATAGTCACGTATTACTCTCCCTTACTACGTTTATCGTCACTTGTTACTCTCCCTTACTACGTTTATAGTCACGTGTTACTCTCCCTTACTACATTTATCATCACGTGTTACTCTCCCTTACTACATTATCGTCACGTGTTGCTCTCCCTTACTACATTTATCGTCACTTGTTACTCCTTCTTACTACGTTTATCTTCACGTGTTGTTCTCCTTTACTACATTTACAGTCACGTGTTACTCTCCATTACTACATTTATAGTCACGTGTTACTCTCCATTACTACATTATCGTCACGTCTTACTCTCCCTTACTACATTTATCGTCACGTGTTACTATCCCGTACTACATTTATCGTCACGTGTTACTCTCCCTTACTATATTCATCGTCACGTGTTACTCTCCCTTACTACATTTATCGTCATGTGTTACTCTCCCTTACTACATTTATCGTAAATCTAAAGTGATGCTACATTGGAATAACAGTCTCCCGAACTGAAGACATACTTACAGTTCTCCCTTCTTGGATTACCTTGCAGAAATTGGAATAGCGGAAGCTCATATAAACATGCATATTTTGAGAAATTTGAGATCAAATTAATTTATTTGTTAGCATTGGCCTTGACCGGACGAATCTTAGTTGAAACTTGAGAATGGAACGAAGCGACTGTGTTGTTGTAATTTTGATATTAATTCATAACAATCAACTCGTTTTATATTGCCAAAACCAACATCCACGTAACAATAAGACTCGGATGAGAACAGCATCCAGTTAGTGGCGAGGTTCTGTTAACTGTAAGGATGACAACAATATGTAGGAATACCCGTATCTAGATGACACAAATACTACAATTACTGCACTATTCAATTCAAACGATGTTTCAATTGACCGCAACGTTCAGCCGAATATCAGCTGTAGGTGACAAAAATATCCGAATGACAACACAATCCAGATAACAGCAAGATCCACGTGACAGCAAGATCCGAGTGACGATAAGAACCTGGTGACGACAAGATCCGATACGAGTTATGAACACAATCCAGATTGCCAATAGATGGTCATTCACCTTTCAAATATCGCCGTCGCGGCCACTGTCATTTGAGTGTTTTTCTGACTTAACTATCTTCTTGCATATGTCGCTATTTTGATCAACTAGTTGTAAGGTAAAGCATGATTTCTTTTCAAAATGCTCTAACAAAATACGCATCATAACGTATCGTTTTGACAACAAATATACAGCGTGGATAGCGTATTGAACCATTCACATTTCAATGATTACATTTAGTCTTTGCATTGTTGTTTGAAACTTATTTAGTTATTAACTTTTTTTTTATTAATGCACCACAAAGTCCTCGCACCACAACGCTAAGTACTCGCACCACAAAGCCAAGTACTCGCACCACAAAGGCAATATGTAGCATCATCAAACTTTGTACATATCACATCAAATCACATAGCTTTCCGGGTGTGTGCCTAAACAATCTCAAGCAATTCCTTTCCCAATTTTGGCGAACGGCACACGCAACAGAAACACACATCGTCCCTTGCGCGAAAGATTATTATATTCCACACAATGGGAAGGTGTGCTTTGGGGAATATATATACGTTTGCATATTAAAGCTACTTCAGTATGGACGACTTCTGCTAATGTTGTATTCTTGAAAGATACAACCAAGGAACGAAACGGATTGTACGTTTGTATTATAGCTAATGGTTTTAAACACTTGAATTACAGTCTACTTTTTCATCATCATCACCATTAATACTATCATCACCATCTCCACCATCACCACCAATCAGCACCATCATCATTGTCTTCCTTTTTTTAATTTTCGTACATAACAACGTCATCATAATTATAATCCCCATGATCATCATCATCGTCACAATATCATCATCATAATCGCCATCATCGCCACCATCTCCACCATCATCACCATCTCCACCACCACTGCCATCACCAACCGTGTTGGAATATTCGAT